>WOGN01010166.1:0-10508 GCA_015342105.1 Leptinotarsa texana | reverse complement strand
AAACCAGATATTGCCTGTCACATAAAATGTGGGACCCCCGGTATGTCCGCGTCTCCAATCAGGCAGATGGCTCTTTTCTGAATGGAATCCAACAACTTTAGGGTATGTTTGGGAGTAGAGCTCCATACATGAAAACAATACTCCAGAGAAAGTCTGAGTTGATCTTTATAAAGCAACAAAAATTGCTGAGTTGTGTACAGTTTTCTGGTTTGGAACAGTGTTTCAAGCTTTTGAGAAGCAGCCTTTGCAATTCCAGGTACATGATTGTGCCAAGCAAGAAAAATTGTTGTTCTAGGCCATTCCTTATAGAAAGAAAAAACGTTCAAATTTGAGCAGATCCCCTCCACTTTTGCCGTCATTCAGTCAACCAATCAGAAGCTACCGCACTTACAGCGGGAAATTCAATCCAGTAGATAAACTATTTATGTTCTGGTACACTTCAAGGTCGCGCAGAATGTTTTTATCAAGGACACAAAAAGTGTGATACGTCGGGCTGTTACACCATAACTATTTTCACATTTTTCAAAGTGAAACGGTGATTTTAATGATGATTGAAATACTTCAAGGCCCAGAGCATAATCAGGCCACATATAAATGTTTTGTATATCACAAATGGTGTGCTGGAAACTCCCGAATTCTCCGTAGCTTTAAATTGGTATATATACAATTTTCCAAACGATCTATGAATGTGATGAGTGATGTCCATGTTGAAGTTGATAATGACTTGATCAGATTGTCGTAGTAATTACCAATATTTTAACTTGAAAATATATTCAAACCCTCACAAGTACCTACTCAGTGTGTATTATGCTTGGATTCATTCCCGAATATCCTACAATGTAATTATACAGCGAAATATCCATCATTTTCATAGAATATTCATGTGTTGGACGATAATAAGTAAATGACTCAACTATAAAGTTTAACGTGGAACATATTTTTAAATCAATCCGTATAATTGTTGTGAGAAATCACTAGAAACTGTTTGAGAAAAATTCAAAATTTTACAATTATCCTAAGAAGGATTATGTCTCGAGTATTGATACATGGGATGTTTCTTCCCCACTTGGGACATTATTCACGAGATCAAGCTATTACTACTCGATAGATTTCAGCATGGTCCTGCTGTTGCATGAACGACAAACATTTACAAGAATGACCTCTGTGAGATATCTTGCATAAATATCCCTCGGATATAATTCAATGTCCAGCGTGGTATTGACCATGGAAGTAGTTTTATTTTCTTTGGGCATTTATAAGAACCTACACAGTAGGTTCTGCTAGGTCCAATTTCTGTTGAAGTATTGGTACATGAGATGTTTATCTTTTGCTTGCGATATTGTTCACGAGATGTAGCTGATACTATTTAACAATCTTTTTCTTAGACAAAGGTTTCATATATGGAGTCGAGCCGCGTTGGAATTAATCGAGTAACAGGTAACACTGCTGTTTGGATCTTATCTTTCCTGCACTGATAAGAGGTAATACCTAGAAACTAGTGAGTAGGTGATCTACTCGAATAGTTTCAGCATGGTCTTGCTGCTGTATGAACGAGAAATATCTGCAAGATCAACCTCTGTGACATATCGTGCATATAATTGTAGGATATTATTCAATTTCCAACGTTGTATTAGCTGGGGAAGTGGTTGTTTTCCAGCAGACATATACCAGAATCTAATGTGTGGGTATATAGGGAGATATTGTTTCGAAATTTCATTCTGAAATATTAATTTTCTTATATGTATCTCTTCTGGATGCAGTCTGTATATTTACTGTGAATTGATCATTGTACCTACAAATTCAATGCCACTGTATGAACACAGTTTATTGTATATGGGTTTCAAACATTTTAATTCTCTTTCCATCGAATTTGGCCTGAAGAAATACCTAGCAGAAAACGATTTTTATAGTATCATCTTTGTATAATTATTTATATCAGAAAAAATGTTATGTACTACTAATGCATGTACTACATAGTTCGTTCTTTGTGAGAAGGTTTCCTTGGACTATTTTCAACGAATTTTTCGATGTTTCCGTGTTTATTAGCCGCGGTCTGCACATTCTTATACCTGACAATTCGTCTGCCTCTGCGGTAGACATAACCAAAGGCAATGCGGTAACAGTCGTATATATCTACCTTGCAGCGATACGCAAACTAAAAATGGTTCCCCCTTGCTTCCTCCCAGGTTAAGTGCCCTAGGATAAAAACCGCCCCAGGGATAAAAACTTCGCCCCACAAAATAAATTTTGTGAGGAAAACTTAATATCCCATTTCGCCCACCCCTTCAGCGGTCCTCAATCCTTCCTGATAGGCACTTCAGCAAGATTGACATCTGACCTACTTCAGTCAAATGTCAGCCTTTAGTTGCTTTTACTTTCTGATCTAATGTTTCGTTTTATCTTTGTTGTGGAATTGGCCGCAGTGGTAGTGTGCACGACTCACGACTGGAAGATCGTGGGTTCGATTCTCGCCTCAACCAGATATTTTTCTCGAAAGAATTTATCTGGTTGAAGCTGGAATGATTCTACAACCGTGTTAGGAATCACAGGTTAGAAGGTAAGACCTCGTCAGTCCTTAGCTCGCACAAGTTTCTCCACTTCTGAGAGTTGTCGTTCGTATGGGGGCGACAGCTGATTAATGAAAAAAAAGATTTTAAACAGATCTTGACTTTTCTTATTGAATATATGTATGGGGTCCCCAAAAACTATCCGGGGTCTATCGTTTAAAGAGAGATCGCGGTCGAGTGCTTTCCGTTGAACCTGAAAAGTAAGTGTATGTTATCTGTTGAAAAAAATACTTACCGGAGCCGCTTGACAGCGACTCTTGGTTGGCCTTCTATTTTTATCTCTCTCTCGGAATCTGGGATCATCCCTATTCAATGCATTTTGTACACCACGTAGCGCTGGATTGTCGTGCGTTTGAATTCTGTCAAATATACGCATCTACGTAGTGTATGTTCAGGTCTAGATCTCGGAATATATACCTAAAACCGACTGGATTACTTCCAGTCCCATGTTACTGCCTCGACCTATTATTGGTGAAAGGTTTTGTCGGGCAAATCTCGTCATTCTTATTCTCTGCCGTTCGTGAGACCTGAATTTTACTCTTGTATCTGAAGTGACTCCCAGGTATCTAGCTTCGTTGGTCCACGGAATCTCTTGTCCGTTGAAGGTGACGTTTCCTTTCGGGTGTGCCCGACTCCGGGTGAACAGTATCACCTGACTCTTGTCTTATTGATCTCGCAAGCAGAACTGTGACGTCTGCGTAGAGCGTCAACTTGTTGAAGTTGTTCTCCGGCTTGGGCACGTCTGCTGTGTATACCGAGAACTGTGTGGCAGATGAACTGCAGCTTGCGGGACCCTGATTTCCATCAATCGAATGGTTGGAAGTACTTGTTCTACTCTGTAGCGGCATCGTCTGTCAGCTGAAGAAGACTATTAATTCCACCATTTGTTTCGTGTAGCTGAAGTTGCTCATTTTTGCCAGGACGCATTGGAGTCGCCTAAGAAAATCGCTCCGATGTTGTATCCTTTGCCGGAAGGGAAGGAACTTCAAAACCCGGTTTGTTTTTTGGTCCGGGCCTGGGGCTTTTAGAGTAGCTAGACGTCTTAGGATATCTTTCACTCCCTCGGGAGATGTTGGTGCCAGGGGGTAACGCATTGTCCCTAATTTGTCTTCTGAGTCTACGTACCGTCGTTTTCACCAGTGTCTCTATTTCTCTACTTCGTCCGTGAACGGGATATCATTCTTTCTACATTGCCTTCCGAAATTGTCGACTCTAGCTCGCCATGCATTGGCGGGCATAGCTTTCGAGGTCTCTTCCTAAGAATTTTCTGCATTCTCCATGCAGATTGTTCTTCTGTGTTTGGTTTTTCCAGACGGGTTGTCCATTGTTGATCTCGGATTGCTTTAAGTTCTTCTCGCAGTATTCTGTTGGCTCTTTGCATACACCTTTTTCCCAGTAGTGCGCGTCCTCATTGATATCGTCTTTTCAGGCGTCTTCTATTCGTAATGAGCTCCATCATTTCTAGTGAAAGATGCTCTTGTGAGTTGGAGCGCTGGGTTGGGACTTCTTTCCATTGTTTGGGTGATCGCCCGTTGTAGCTGTTGTGTGGCGTTCTCCAGATCAGTCGTTGTTTCGATGCGTGGTTTATCTTCTGTCGCATCGTGAATGATGGAATCATTTCCAGTCGATGATTTCATTTGTTGGATTATCTGGTTCAACTTCACCTCTTCCTACCGTGAAAAGGATGGGGTTGTGGTCTGACTAGTTCTGATGTTCTGCACTATGGTGACGATAATAATGTCTGGAATTTGGTCTTCTCGTGGGTAATGTGTTAGGGATTCTGGTGCTACTACCACGATGTTATCAAATTTCTCTAGTATTCTGACTAGATGTCTGCCTCTTTGATTTCAATGCCAGCAGTTCCAATCACGCGACTTTGCATTGAAGCCATCTATGGTTACTGTTGGATGGTGATCTGGAAACATGTCTACTATGTTGGTTCTCTCTAGTCTTATACCTTACGGACGCAGGTATACTGATGAAATTCACAGCTGTTCGTAGCGTTTCAATTACACTCTGACCGATACTGCTTCTCCGAGCTGTAGTTTTGGCTTGTCTCCTGATGGTCCATGACGTCTTCGTCTAGTCATGATAGCAGTTCCAGTAGCTCGTTTCTCCTTTCTGTGAGACCGTTTTTGTTCCACGCTACTATTTTTAGCAACTCTGGAATTTGTGCTGGCATTACAGTTTCCCGGGCGCTTGTATTAGTGCAGCTAACACCGCTTGAGTGATCTTTTGCTGCCCTGTCGTCAATTTTTTGAGTATGTTCATCACCTCGTTGGTTTTTATATTTTTATTACCTACGGCTGTCTGCGCCTTTGGTAGTGTCTTTTTGGCTGTCGACCAGTTCCATGCTTATTGCGCTGTCCTCGATTTGGGGAATATTTCACATCCCATATAGCTAGTTGGGTATCTTATTGGTCCGACCCTTCCTCAATTACTGGGTGAATATTCGTATTATAACACGATGTTTTATAATTTTACCTAGTTCGTTAATTGTATTGTTTACAAGAATATTTCAACATTTTCATAAAAAATTAATGTAACGGCTTTTCCAATATCACATTTTTTATCTTAATAGAATGAAATATTCGTCATTTATATTATAGCACTGGTTATAATTGTGAAGTGGAAAAATTTACGTTGTTGATCGTCAACTCCAACTCAATAAGAATAAAAAAATTACAGAACGAAAATATCTCAGTGGGGATATAATAAAGTACGTGATAGTAATGATTCGACAATCCAATACAAAAGCACTTCCAGATTCCGTTGAATTCCTATTCGTACTCACACAAGCTACAATTAAAATTGTTTCTCATACGCGCCAATTGGTTTAATTCATAATAAATACAAAATGTTTCAGCTGAAGTATTTCTTGAAAAGTAAGTATGTTCCTGGTGTTTTGAATAATATGATAAATTCACGTGAACGTTATACGTCGATCAAAGGAATACATTGTTTGGGGATGAAACGGATTACTGTTGTTAGGCCTTCCAGCTACAAGTAGTGATTATAGAACATATGTGCGTGTGTAGCGAAGATATTGAGTGGGTGGTTTTACAGGATTAACTATTCGATGTACAAGCTCATATTGTAATTTGACGACACACCTATTCATGAAAAATAGCTCATTGTACTGGAATTCTATTACGCAATGATTTAGCGAGCTATGCAGATCCACAACTTGATTCTGGAAGCTCATCTCAGAGATTTCAAATACATGTTGCAGTTGCATGACAAATTATTGTACAGCAGAAATTTTAAATCAGCAAAGTCTCTTTTCTATTTTGTTTCTATCAAAGTAGTCCCCCTCAGATATAATACACTTGTGCCAGCACTTCGAAGCAGTTCTGATATGGACTTTTGGTATGTCCTTGAGCTCTTTCAGGGATTCAGTTTGTATCTCCTCAATTGCCGTCTTTTCATGGGTCTCCTCAATGTTGAAGACAGGAAAAAGTTACTGGGGGAAAATCTGGTGAATACGGTGGCTAAGGCATGATTACAGTGTTGTTCTCGGCCAAAAAACAAGAACAAGCAGTGACGAGTGAGTAGGTGCATTATCGTTATACAGAATCCATGTAGTGTTTCTCTACAATTCCCGACGTCATCTTCGTAGGGTAGATCGGGTATGGTTGTCTCACGGGTTGATTGTAACAGCGGCCATATTGGAAAATTGAACGAACGAAATCGAAATCGAAGGATCTCGAGAGCAATATATCCATCCTTACGTCACTTCAAATCACTAATAATGTGTGAGGGAGATATGTAGATATGTTTTTTTTGGACGGCAAAAGTGAATTTTTGTGCATTTATGTCGAGTCTCATTAATAAACTAGAATTTTTCGTAGATATATATCATTTTATCTATTTTTGATGTGACATATATGATATCCCTATCCGTTTTTACGAATGAATATCGATTAAGAGTTATTTCATGGGATCATATTTTGAAATGTGTTTTTGGGCTTATTGTCTGAACCAGACAAGGGCTGGTGCTGCATTTTTTGGCTTTTTGAGCTTCTGTTATATACAATTTTGTTTGTTTTAGAAAAAATTATACAAATTTCATGGCACCGTTCGAGAAAGCCTGAACAACTAGTATTACACGCAGTGATACTGCATTCTGCGAGAGAAGTAAATTTTTGGGATTGATTATCCTCTCATTCTGACACGGTTTTGTAGAAAAATCACTGTCGAAGAGATAAGCAACACGGTTTTATCAATACCATCAACAAAAAGTGGTTATCAAAGAAATAGGCAAATCTTCACCGACAAATAGAAGAAATAATTAGAAGGATACATACTCATGGCTTCAAGTATTTATTTCGGTTCGTCTTCCAAAGATATTCCAAAAACAGCGTTACATTTACCAGGTTACATTTGACATACTAGGCTACCAGGTTACATTTACCATAATTGTGATTTCGAATATTCACTGAATTTTAAAGTGACTAAATATAGTTTCGCTAGGATGGGTATTTTTAGTTTACAAGGGCTGCGGCCTGGTGGATAATTTTGGTATCTTAGTTACCAGAAGGAAGTTATTTATTTGGAGCAAATAGTTTTTTATCTACAAATGAGACAGTTGGATATAATAATTTAGTATATTATATCACTTTCAATGAAAACATTTTTTGTAATGTTTTTTATACCCCTCTATTACTAATGTAACTACTTACTCCAGGTAATGTGACAACCATCTCCGGCCCGGGGTTAGAAGTCATACTTTTTATTTTCCATACGAATTGTTATATTTCCTCTATGGATGATGTTGGAGAAAAAAAGAATATTTTTTTCAAGTGAGTATGAAACACTACCTAGTAGTTAAAATATCTTCGATGAAAAGGAAACTGAAAGTGCAAAAGACAAAAAATGTGACTTCCAACCTCATGCTTTAGGTATATAAACAGCTAACCCTTGTCTTTAGATTCAGTATCAATTTGCTTCTCCTGAAGATGCTAACCATGTTAGCGAAACGCGCGTCGAGTGCAAAAATATCAATTTGGTGTTAGGGTAATTGATCTCTAGAAAAAGTTTTTAAAAACCACTTACTACCACATCTAACCCCACGAACACACTGATAAAAAAATATTGTGAAACAGACAAAAAATTAGTATTCAGCCAGTCCAGCTAGTCTTCATTCCTCAATTAGATTTGATAGCACGTTTACTTATTTTCATTGCCATTCCACCTGAGAATGGATAGACTGTACAAACTGTATAATTTTGAGTGTTTTTCTGTGTTAACAAAAAATAAAAATAACTTTGCACAAAAACTCAAATTATTTTACACTTCATAATAATTGACCGTCATTAATACCATATTTGAGTAATTCCTAATATAACAGGCTTTTTAAATAAACTGTCATATATAGGATGCTGTCTATTTATCGTTTCAGCAATCTTGATGTATTTTTTAATGCTGAACAACGTCTCTAAATAACCGATTCCTACTTATGATGTACTGTTTAGAACTTCTCATGTGTTTCACTGTATTTTTTGATGCATGTCAAGTTTTAGGGGAAGCACAAACTTTTTGTAAAAAACTCTGACATAAGTTTTCCGCATGGTGCATACTTTGGGAATGACACTGTATAAGACTATGTGATTGATGAGTGACTTGAATTTTCGGCAGTAAATTTCAGCAACAGATACGTCATCGCTGGAACGGCTTGAATATGACACAAGTGATCTTTAGAGGTATTCGCCAATACAAAAACACCATTCCAATTACTGGTAATTCTAGGAATTACCCTCATACTAATTCCCAACACGCGGGCGTTCAATTCAACACAATTCCACTCGCATATTTCATTACACCTCTACACTTCCAGCCACATCAACCGTCACCCCAAATACCGTAGTTAATCAGTTGGAACAAGCTTGATTTGGTGCTAGTAGGACTCACGTACGAATGAATGACAGAGCTGGAATGAAAAAATCGAACGATATTTTCCTCACATCCAGGCTAAGTATAAACTACGCTGTATTTCGTAGATTCCCAGTCTCACGTATTAATATCATAATAGAATCTCCATACAGGGTGTATCAGTTGGTGATTACCTGATATGGAAAAAAGTTCATATGAACGTTTGTCTTAACTTGCTTGAGGCAGGCTTCTTATTTCTCGTCGAACAAACGTTTAATGTGCGTTAGACATATACTGTTGGCAGTATTAAAAAAATATAACCAGCAATCACGTAATATTCTTCATGTGAAATGAGGCGTAAACATTATGATACTAATTTCGTTTATATACATCATGGATTTCGTGAAAAAAAATCCACAGAAACTGCAACATTATACCTGGTATAATATATATACAGTAATATTGAACAGAATAATTATGTGACAGAAATATTTTTCGACTCATCTCGTGTCTTTGATGTCCTTAATCCACAAATTCTGGAGAAAAAGTTGGATGTATTGGGTATTCGAGGCGGGGTGAATGATTGGCTGATTTCGTTCATAAAAAATCGAAACAACTATATCAAAATTGGGAGAGAACTTTGCAAGTGCGAAAATATTGATTTAGGGACCCCACAAGGGAGTATACTCGTACCTTTTCTTTTTCTCTTGTATATGAATGACTTGCCTAACTTTATCGAAGGAGGTAGGTTGTTCATGTATGTAGATGATACTTCAATTATAGTTACAGGGGAGACTTTCCAAGAAGTTTGCATAAAAACAGACAATGTCATTAAAGATTTTGTACTTTGATGTAATAATAATCAATTAATTATTAATTTAGAGAAAACAAAACACATGCAATTTTCATTGAAACGGTTAGCCAGTGAAGTGATTCCTGTCGAAATGGGAGTTTTTAAGGTACCTATAAGCGTGAACTATTAATTTCTTGGCACTATGATTGAAGAAAAATTCAGTTGGTCTGAACAAATCAACAATATGCGCAAAAAGTAGAACCAAGCATTTTCTGCTATTTACAAATTAAAATATACCCTAAGCAAAGCATCGGTAATCAATGTTTACTATGCTCTCGCTCATTCAGCAATTAGTTATCACATGTCACGGAATGTAGTCGTGTAATCAATAATCAAAAAATATTTATATGACTGATTTTCAATCTAGAATATCGAGAATCATGTTGATCAGTCTTCAAAGAAAATAAAATACTTACTGTACTGGGAATTTATTTTTTGAAAATATCAGTATACGTTCATAACAACATTAGAACATCGAGATAAACTAGGATATTCACAGTTATTCGACAAAAAAAAACACAATAACATACACATAAAAAGGTTTCGAAATCTATCTTACAAGCGATCCCTGCTTTAGCTGTTATGTTTCCCAATGAAGCAGATCCAGATATCCCCACTGAAACACTTTGGTTCCAACAAGACGGCGCTCCCCCACATGTTGGTATCAATGTCAGAGAATATCTTGATGACATATTTGCAGGACGCTGGATTGGTCGACGTGGTACAATTGAATGGCCGCCAAGATCCCCAGACTTAACACCATTAGATTATTTTCATTAGGGATTTATGGAAGACAAGGTTTATCAAAATAGGCCGGCTGATATTGAAGATATAATCACATGATTTACCGGCTGAGGCCATTCGAAATTCCGTAGACGGGTTTTACCATCGGCTAGGAGCCTGCCAAGTAGAGGATGGAGGCCAATTTCAGCATCTGTTACGTCAATTCACCCGTAGATAGCACTGAGTTAGGTGTTTGTAACTTTTCAAAAGAGTTTCTCGAGTTGAAGGGGTTATATTATTTAGGAGTGAATAATTTTTGGGAAAGAAAGTTTTTTCTCATTTCGTTGTAACCACAAAAAAAATAAAGGGTATGGTCAGAATCCATTTTTTACGAACTTTTCAATGAGCCCATACACGACATAGGTTTGCATTTGAAAAAAAAAGTTGGGGAGGGTTGCAGCTAAGGGGTTGAAAAAAAAATTCATTTTATTGCT
>WOGN01010165.1:0-10508 GCA_015342105.1 Leptinotarsa texana | reverse complement strand
ACCTTCCGGTTCTGGTGCAGGTGTTTTCAATAGCAGACCCAGGACAGAGTTATCTATCTGCCTAGGAACCTATGCAACTCATACATAAGTCAATAAAAATATTCTGGGACAGTTTGGTAGCAAATTGCCAAAAACAACTCTCCTCGATAGAAAGACTTAAGATTGTCTCTGGTCTGGATTCCTGGCCATACTGGCCTGGAAAGCAATGGGACTTCAGACTCCCTTGCAGGAGAGGGCGCTGCAAACAGCTTCAACAAACCAAAACCTGGTATGGGCATCGCTTGCCAAAAAAAAACATTGAACACCTGGATTGCAGAAGATTTATGGACTTCTGGCGGAATCTTATAGGATTGGCTCACTTCAAGGCGTTTATTCACCCTTCGAAGCTTGATGTCAAACAGTTGTTGGACTACAGTAGGGATGAACTAAGATGTCTAACAGGCCTTCTTACAGGTCACTGTCATTTGAATCATCATATGCAGAGACTCAGACTGTCGAAAGACAGTGTGCTCAGTGTGCTTGGAAAATAATGAAACAGCAGAGCACATACTTTATGTCTGCCCCGCTGGGGAGCGAATCAGGCTTTTATTAGAGTTCGTCAGAGCGACTTTGGGTATCACATGAAAGGGAGAATCGGTATTTGGTTCAATATATCCGTAGACATCCAAAAGCTTTATCTAACGCCTTAAGGACTACGTTCATGGTTCTTTTCGCCATGTTATATCTACCTCTCTAGTTGGAAAAATACTCCATCAAGCAAAACTTCGAACAAGAAGGCTTTCATACTTACTTTACCTCCATGACACCGAGCGCGAAAGTATAGCGAATGGCTTTTGTGACAACGGCGATAGATCCTATTTTCAGATGAAATCAGGATCGCACTGCAGAGTGATGACCATAGGCAAGGGGTCTCGAGAGAGCGAGGTCGTCAACAAATACTGAATTTTCCTCGAGAGGTTGCTCCCTATTAGGAAGGGGCAGTAATGTTATGCAAGCATCATGTTCAATCACCAGACTTCATTAGTTCCTATACGTGTTGAAATGACAAGTCTCGAGTTAATGTTGGAAAAATCATCATGCCTGAATTTCATTAGTGCCGACTTCCATTGTCTGATATTATATTAAAACACGAATTCAACCACTATCAATCGACTAAAAGAGGAGTCATCCAAACTCTATTAGACCGTGATACCTTGTGATACGAAGTAAGGTGTCAAGAAGAAACTAGAATATCAAAAAAGATTTCAACGAAATGGCTACTCCAAAGCGATTGTGGAACAAAGTTTGGCTGAAAGACAACAGGAGCCCCGAAAGGAAGAGAAGCCGTCACAACCAGTGCCATTATCGAAAAAGATACGAAGAGTTGGATCCAAGTACAACATCAGAACCTGCTTCAGATCCGGAAACACTATCCGTAGCAGCCTCACGAAAACCAGGCCATCAAACGCGGACTGCGATTCCAAGAATTGCATTTACAGGATATCCTGTGGGTGTAAAAAATTCTATATCTGTGAAACTAAGAGGCCATTGAATGTTCGTACTGCCGAGCACCAGAAACACACACAGTGAGGGGAAACCAGCAAATCAGGAATAGCAGAGCATGTTTCGACACACTAACATAACATCGAGTTGTGCCAAGCTGAGATCATACACAGGGAGGAACATTGGTTTAGGAGGAGATTCAAAGAAGCCTTAATGTATTTATC
Organism: Leptinotarsa texana; assembly: GCA_015342105.1. Lineage (NCBI taxonomy): Eukaryota > Metazoa > Arthropoda > Insecta > Coleoptera > Chrysomelidae > Leptinotarsa > Leptinotarsa texana. The sequence continues at coordinate 8,802 of WOGN01010165.1, read as the reverse complement.
CAAGCTAGCGGAGAGATACGCGACATATGCAAACCCATAATCAAGAGATAAATAGCCAACTCCTGCCAAATGGTTATCTCCCACTAAACTGGTGAAGCGGAAAAAAGAAAGCGGAGGTAAGTGAAAGTATTCGAATAATCCATAAATAGTCATCTCTCGAAGGAATTAGTCCAGTCATCACCTGAAGACGATTGTGAATACTAACAACCGAAACGTCGTAAAGTAACTTGGCTTGAAATCTCTCAACTTTTAATTTTTATTTTTTGTTCAATTATTTTATGTTCACTTGACATATTATAATACTTTATTTAAACGACGATAAAAATAAAAACAACAATAAAAATTAATTGGCGCTCCGGGGCGACTTCATGGTATTTTATTTCACTATTATTTCATTTCAGGTTTTTTGCTCAATATATTTGTTATTTTCAGCTTTTTCTTTTATTTTTTTATTAGTTCTTTCAAGGATTTCAAATCATTTTATATGATATCAGATAATGGAAGTCTGAACTAATGAAATTCAATACAGGGTATAGTTGGATAACACATAACAATTTTTCCTCACAATTCTCCATATTTTTATAGCAGTTATCCAGATGACATAAGGAAGGACGCATGAATATTTCGTGATGTCTGAAATATTTTTTTGAGTGAAGGGTCACAAGACTCCTTTTTCTATTTGGAGAAAAAAGCTGATAGTAACCTCCCTGTGGCGAGTGGTGTAACGCCATTGGCTTTTTTTTTATCGAAAAGTACTAAAAATTATTCTTTTTCATATTCCGACCGATTGGATATCTTGCATGAGAAGTTAAAAGGGGGGACTATTTACGTCCGCACAATGTTGCATTACAAAATAAAACTTTAAAAAAATTACACATTCATTTAAGACCTTGTATTTTTTTAGAAGTCTCAAAACATTGATTTGTGACATTTTCCTACCTTGAACAGGGAAGCAGCTATCATCCTTCCAAGTATCGTCGATTCACCCTGTACATAAACTGATACAAGCATAACAAATATTTGTTTAGGTTTGCCATACCGAATCAACTGTTTCGAGGTTTTGCAATCGTTTCAAAATCAGGAGAAATATGCAGATTCTTGGACAGCTTTCGAAATGATATCAGGCCCCTCTATTTGGGTTTTGGAGAACTAAATAACTGGTCCCATATTGGAAATAATCTGTTGGCTCTGCCTGAATTCTCCAACTCAATTCAAAGGTAAAATATGATGTCTGAAGGTGGTTTACAAAGTTTATAGTTGATTATTCGAGGTTCAGACTTAGTTATTTGAAAATGATAACATATTAGAATGAACATGGTAGAAAAGATTAAAAAAATTCAATAGAACCGGAGGTGGTAGAGCCGAAAAACGAAATTTAACAATTGTAGTTCTTGGCGAATATTTCAAGAACCAAATTTCGTTTCGAAATAGATTATTCTAGTTCCCCAAAATGGAAAATTTTGTCCAATTCAACCGACCTTGTAGGTTATATCGTTTCCTAGAAAGCAATAGTGGTATCAGCTAAAAAAACGACTTGTATAATCTAATTAATATAAATAATAACTTACTGCCATCTATCAGAAAAATCGAGTGGGAAAGTGTTTTAATATTGAAGTGAAGAAACTACTCTTACAGAAGTGTTACTATAGTCTTGAAGAATTTTTGCATGACACTTCTTTCTGACATTTTGAAAGCATTTGGTAGTAGCGCTTCTCGGAATGTGGTGCGTACATATTTTTCATATATATTTTTGTATTGTGAAAGTTTTGTTGACGCTATTGCTTTTTTGTTCCGATTTTTTGTTGTTTCGTTTTTTTTTCAAATGTCAAATGAATAAACAAATGAATTTAAATAAATAAATAAATTTACAATCAAATTATAATTTTTTCAATCATTAATGGAACATAGTGTTTGTAGGTTTTCAATGAGTGTTGTAGTATTTCTGAGTGTTGTGTTGTATTTCTGATTTATTCAATGAAAAAATAAAAAAAAAAAACATAATCTGAGCTGTTTCAGAGATTGCCTATTAGGTATCTATGGGTATCCTTATATTGTGATTTTTATTTTTCAGAATTCAAGAGAAACTTTCAGTTATGGGTATTGATATCATTGACACTTTCCAGAAAGATTCGATTGACAGAGAAACGTACCACATCTTGGGAAGTGTTGCCGTTCAAATTGGTTTGATCGACTTATTCAAAGTACTCAAAATTAATCCGAAAGATTATTTTGGATATTCATTCGGAGAGCTTGTTTGTGCATATGCCAATGGAATTTGCAATTTAGAAGAAACTATGAACTGTGCTTTTATTATAAACGAGTCTATCAATAAGCTGGCAGATTTTTATGAAATAGGAAACGGCAGGAAAAATGTGAGTTGGTAGACGAAGAAATAAGGAACATTCACGAAAATATAATTTCATAATATTTTTACAGATAATTAGTAGTGATGTGTCTTTACTAGATAAAATCAGAGAAAAGCTCAAAGTTGAAGAATCGGTAATAACAAGTAAGTACATGGTATGCCCAAATTTCCAAGTGACGTTAATATATAGGGTTTATCATAAGATATGATTCAATTTTCGATTTCAAAAAAGCCCTTACGATTTCTAAAAACATGCGATAAGGCTCTTATGAAAAATTGTGCGCCTATTAACTATTTGAAAGAGTTTATCTAGTATATGCTAATGTTTTCTGTGTATGATATTATCGCAAGATTCACCAGTTGAAAATACAAATTTCTGGTTACTGGAATTTTTTGAAATATGCTTGGTTTTCGATAACAAATTTAAAAGGTGATGCATAATAGGCCAGTCAATATTCTTTATTTTGAACCATCTTAAATCGTGTGACTCTATAGGCAACACATCGCGGCGATAACCTCTCTCCTCCAGAGACTAAATCCTGTCGGTCAGTTGCAAAACCAAGCTTCGACATCTACCGCCAAACGAGATTCGTCCTCTTGGATTTCACTGCAGCTTTCGCTGCAAGGCAATTGGATGAAACCGGAGCTCAGAAACAAAACATTGATGATGAAAGGTAAATCTGGAACCTCTGGAGTAGAAAAAATCCAAAACAAGCGCTTTTCCTAACGAGGAAAACTGCAATACTCTTCTCGACGTGCATTTCACCAATGAAGTTGGCTTTGTCAAATCAATTTTCCGGGTTTGCAAGATTTTATTCCTGACGTTTCGACTACTACTGCAGTAGACATCATCAAAAGCCATGAGGTAACAGTCGAAGAGCTCGAGTTGTTCGCAACGCAGAAATTATAATGCTGGAATTTCATATCATCAGTGATGGGCGTGGATTCGTTCCTCTTAATAAGATTGAATGACCTCGTTGGTGTTCAATTCAAGGATAGGGAGCTGAATTTACTAATGTTTATTGCTTCTTCCTAGTGAAATTATCCATGTTTTTCTGAATTCCTATTGACTCTCTATGTATTCTTGAAAAGGTAATTTTGAGTTTTATTCAATATTTGTGTATCTTTCAATAAGATAATGTGAGTGCCTACAGGTGATTTGGTTTGCTCGAGTCGACAATTTCTCTTGTATTCAGAGAAACGTTTGGGTACCTATACTTCTTATCATGTTTCCAATAAGACCGACCCGCAGCTTCAAGGAGTTGGAGGAAATAGTCATTTTAGGAGGTGCTGAAAAAATCCAAAAACATCAACGAGAAATTTCATTAGGAGGATTTTGAAAAAAACACAAATTAAAGCCATACAGGACAGGAAGAGTTTATCAACTCAGATCAGGAGATTTTGAACGACGAAGCTTATGTGAGCGATGTCGGCATTTTCAACCGCTACGATTCTTAAACTTGGGTACAACAAAATCCTCATTCTATCGTGGAGCAGAGAATTTAGAGGTAGAATTATCGGCCTGTTCATCTCAGATATATTTGGAAATATTAAGCAAAATATTGAACCCCTTGTTGATGAATTGCCACTAATGGAGCTCAGAAAAATATATTTTCAACGAGATGGGACTTCACCTCACAACACTGCAATTGTCACCAAATTTTTGCCTCATATTTTGGTAATAATTGGCTAACCAAGGACCAAACGGTTGGGCAATCAGGTCACCAAACTTAACGCCTAGGGACTTTTACCTCTGGGAAAGGTTGAACGATCTCATTTTTGAATTGTCGACCAATTCTAGATACGAATTGGAAGCGGCAGTGATGCAAAGTTTTACTTCTCTCACTCCTATTGAACTAATTAATTCGGTGTCGTCTGTGTGTAGAAGAAGTTGGTAGACATTTTGAACACCTTCTCTGAAGAAATATATTTCATTGTTTGTTCTTTATCATCAATATTATTCTTGAAGTTTCATTTATTAGTAGTGAATATAGTATGCAGTGTTATCAGTTTTAATGCGTTTTAATTGCTGATGTGAAAAGCTGGCTCAACATTTGAAAGTTACTACTGAACAATTTTTTTATTTTATCGGCCCGTCGTCCAAAGCCTACTTGATCATAGTCTGCGTTTCAAAGTCCACATGGAAAAACATGAAGTTCTGTAGTTTAAAGATGACTAGCAAAACATCAAGTATTCTAAATTTTTGGAAAGGTTATTTTAATCTCTATTGAGATATATTATTGATATATCATTTGAAAAAATAAGTTTTTTCGTAGGTGAAAAAGTGTTGTTTTGTAAATGTTTTCATAGAGATCAGAAATTTTTGACAGGAAAAAACTTGCAGTAACTTTTTGAGAATGCACGTTTTCGAAAAACATGCTGTAACTCGTCATTAACTTTGTCATATAATTTGACCCTCAGACACAGACATCAGTTTTAAACTATAAGGAGTTTCTCTTCAAAAGTGTTCAGTTTGACCCACTCTGTACACTTTGGTTATGACCAAGGAAACGATACGACTAATTGGCGAAGTATTTCCAGCAGATATAACCGCCCTATTCCCTTATTATTCATTTTCAACTCATTTTCCGTTGGATTGTATTTTTTACGAATAAACGGATAATACCGCTTCAAGTTCGGTGGTGGCGAACATTTTCATGGAAAATTTCGAACAACGGGCCTCAGAAAAAGCGGCTGTGAAAATATATTTTAGGCTGCGTTTTGTTGATGACACGTTCGTCGTTTGGCGATATGGTGAAGAGACACTAAACTATTTTATATTATATCTAAACTCTCTCAACCCAAAAATCCAATTCACAATGGAATGAGAAACCCAAGGGACTGTTGGATAACCTTATAAACAGACGTGAAAGTGGTAAATTGGACCATGAAGTGTGCAGGTAATCAAAACACACAGACAGGTAGCTGAATGGAAACCCCAACTACCAGCTACAACTTAAGAGAGGGATGATTGAAACGTTGGTTGAGAAGGCACGATGCATCTGTGAATCTAAGGGTTCCTCTGAGGAACGTACCTCAAGAATCTTTTATTCATTCCCTGAAGACTCCAACTTGATCGGTGAAAAGCGCGCTGAGAATAGTTTGCAGTTGTGGTGATTGGAAAAATTGCTTGTTTTGGAAAACATTCGTGGTGAATCCAAACAGCGCTGCCTGCTAGCTCTCCTTGAGCAACGTCTAAATTGGTTGTGAAATGCCAAAAAAACTCTTCTCAAAAGGAAGAACCAACAAATTGTATTTGGTCTAGTTTCAAAGCCACACTGGCCTGGGATGTAATAAAGCTGCTGAATGTTTTGCAAAGGTGGTCACTGCAAGCGGTTTCATTAGATCAACACCGTAGCTAACTCAACTCATGTACTACATTCCCCTTTCTTAATGTTTCGCACACACGTATTCAATACAAAACATGAACTGATATCACTTGTCAAGAGATTTAAAATAACTGAGATAACACATAACAGTTAAAAACAAAAATAAATTGTTCACTGAAATACAAAATCATCTTGCCAATCATCTCCAGTAAAGAAAAATGCGCCTGGGGATGGTACTGTTACTGTTCACTATTGTTCACTAGGGTTTGTAGTTGATGTTGTGATATTATTTGGTTTAACTTTTTTATATGATTTTTCAGGATAGTTTTTTGATCTCAATCTATTCCAATTGCTATGTTTTTGTGATAATTCCCACCTGACACTATGTAATATTCTCGTATGTTGCAGTGAAATCTTATCCTAATCTTAGAATGATAGACAATATTATTCTCCTATAATAAAGATTTTGACGAAATCGATCTTCACAATTCGTAAGATCTCATTGAGTGCTTCCTCCATATCCTGCTGGATGACAGTGTTGGATGGTTTTCTAGTTAAAGTTATTATTTTTTTGTAGCAGATCCGGTTGTTACTCGTGTGGTATATGGAGACAGAAAAGAATTCTTCTTCGTCCTATTTGTAGGTTTTGCCTATGCTTGTTGTTCTAATTAGTGCTATATCGATGAAATACAGAAATATCTTGAAAACTTTTAAAATACCTGTAAATAATATTGACCTGAGAGGAGATAAAATAATCGACAGTTTTATAGATCAATAAGTTTTCTATATCCAGCACTTATTTAAGCGAAAATGTATCAAAGAAAAGCTCAAAGTAGTATGCTCTATTTCAGGAAAACAAGTTCTTCAAAATTTAACAAATTTCATGAGATCCAGCTCCATCACTAATAAACTCACCAAACAAACTCTTGCAATCACGGACTACTTCGTAGAATGCCTGGCCAAGGATGCTCTCCAAAATTTTGGAAAAATCGAATCGATGTCGATTTTCCTTACAGTAGGAAAATTTCCTGCAGATGAAAATATTGTCGACGTAAAAGTTACTCCACTTTTCTCTTTTCAATATGATAATCATCTTGACGAATTTTTGAAAGTTTTGGGGCAGTGAGTATTATATTTGTATTGTCTTTTTTCCTTGGGTAGATTTATCCGAATGTGTATCTGTCTAACATTAATTATGAATTTTCCAGCTTATACATCGGGGGCCATGACCAACACTTATCATGTTTGTATCCAGAGATTGAACTCCCTGTGAGCAGAGGAACTAAAATGATTTCCCCATACGTAAAATGGAAACATGATACTAGACAATGGTTTACCCCATTGTATGATCTTGTGGCCAAAAAAGTAGCCCAACAAGGAGCGAGAACTGTTAATATCCAACTCTCAGATGTAGAGTGGTCATTTGTGGATGGTCATGTTATTGATGGTGAGTGAAAATCCGTAGGTATAATTTAAGTGCCAGTTCGTTTTTTGAATGGGTGTTCAGGCTGGAAAGCTAAAAATTGGGAAAGACAAATTTTTGGAATTGAATCATAGAATGTTTGAGGTTTGGAGGTTCTTTTTCTGAAAGTAAAGGACATACATTTAATGATGATAATTTTATTAAGGGTTACTCCTACGATACTAATGAGACACCGGTGTTGCCTTATGCTCAGGATGATATTGAATCCGTTGTGGAGAATGAGAGGTGCCGAATTTATAAGAACTAGACATCCTCCCTTCTCAGGCACATACAAACCAATAAGCCAATTGTAGTCCATCAAAATATGAGCCCTATCAGGCTAGCAAGGCGAATCCAGCAAAATTGCGAAAAATATATATCAGTTTGTAGCTGATTAGTTGCTAATTAGTTGCCAAAACAACGATTTGGTTGCTCATGCCGATCCCTAGAAATTGCAAATAATGGTATCGTGATGTCAAGGTAGCAAGGTAATTCAATCAATTATATACTTTCCCTTCGATCTTTACAGAATATTTAGTTGCTATTTAGTTGCTAAACCTTGGATATAGCGAAAAATTTTAAAATAATTTTTTTGAAGTTTTTTATGATCTTGCTATCTTGAAACTGTTTTTTTCTGGAATCAAAGATGTTCTCAATTTGTTGCTCACCAGAAGTAAACTTGAATACACCTTGAGTAACAGCAACAAAATAGTTGAAACCGATCGGCCGATTTTTAATTTTTTTTATTTTCCACGTTTTTGCTATCTTGAAACTGGTTGTCCTCAGAATAAAAAGCATTTCAAATTTATTGCTCATCAGGAGTATACTCAAATACACCTTGAGTATCAGCAACAAAATAATTGAAACCGATAGGCCGATTTTCATTTCTTTTTTTCATTTTCCTCATTCTTTCTACCTTGAAATTGCTTTTCTTTGGAATGAAAAGTAATTTAAATTTATTGCTCTTCAGAAGGGTACTCAAATACACCTTGAGTATCAGCAACAAAATAGTTGAAACCGATCGGCCGATTTTTATTTTTTTAAATTCCCTCGTTCTAGCTATCCAGTTTCACCAGTTTCACTATCCAGTTTAACCAGTTTCAAGATAGCAAGAACGAGAAAAATAAAAAAAATCAAAATCGGCCGATCGGTTTCAACTATTTTGTTGCTGATACTCAAGGTGTATTCGAGTATACTTCTGGTGACATAACTTGGTTTGAAGTCTTTTTATTTTTTAATTCGTTTTCATTTTTGTTAATAATAATTTTTTAATCTTTACTTTATTTTTCAGTTTTTATTAATATTTTTATTCTATTTGTTTGGTTGTAGCTTGTATGTTAATTTTTTATAATTTCAGTTTTTGTTTAATGAAATTGTTATTTTCGGTTAATCCTATTACTTTTGTAATTGTTTTTCAGGGTTTTCAAATCAATTTATATTAGATTAGACAATGGAAGTCCGAACTGATGAAATACACCACGAAACATTGTCAACCTCCTTCAAACAAATTTGAAACACTTTTTATTATAAGGAAAACCAGTTACAAGGTAGCAAGAACGAGAAAAACGGCCGATCGGTTTCAACTATTGTGTTGCTGATACTCAAGGTGTATTTGAGTATACTCTTGATGAGCAACATATTCATAA
>WOGN01010164.1:0-10509 GCA_015342105.1 Leptinotarsa texana | reverse complement strand
AAGCCGGTATGATTTTAAGATTCGAAAGTAGAGAGGGAATCATTCCACCAAGGACTCCAATAATCATAACAACTATCTTGACAGAGTGATCTGGAAAGAATATGCAGAGTTCAAAGAGAAAATCCCGATATTTTATCCGTTTTTCCTCCTCTTTTCTGACGATATTCGTATCGCCAGGAGCTGAAAACTCCACAAATATCGTTTTGCTCTGGTGGTCGAGAAGGACTACATCTGGTTTGTTAGCATGTATGAGCCTAACTGGGTGCAACGAATAGTTCCAATAAATTCGGCACTTATCGTTTCCCACACAAAGGATTCAATATTCCCCGAAGCGTAGGGCAACACCGATGTCTCGTCAATACCGTAACAGTGCCGTAGATGGTAATATAGCACTCTTAGGGCCGAGACCGCATATACTGGACATGCTGATAACAAATGCGTTAGGGTCTCGGGCGCCTCGCGGCAGGCCCTGCACTTTGTGTCAGGACCCTCTATACCCATCACGCGATTGCGGTAGACTAAGGTGTTGAAAACACCATCCTGGCAAGCCATGAGGAACCCCTCAGTTTTCGACTTCAGCCCATTCGACCTGAGGAAAGCGAAAGTAAGGCGCTTTGATAAGCCAAAGTCTTCAATGTTATTGAAGAAGATCCCATGCGTTGGCTTATCCTTGTGTTTCAGCAGAAGTGAGGTAATCTGTGCGGCTTTTACCCGTGCTTTTTGCTGAACGGGTTCCAACTTGGTGACAGAGTTTTGGTCACCTCGTTCAGTGTCGAAAACTAAACTGAGTTTATCAGCTGCTCGGGCAGCTGCCCTAACGAGAAATGCTCTCATTATTATTATTATATTATAAATAATCGATAGTTGAAAGCCTGTTATGTCATGAAATATTCTGAAAGAGTAAACCATCTGTTTCTACATCAATAAGAGAAATGTGATTTTGAGTTTGGTAGTCTATTGTAACCGAAGGTATGATTGCATTATTTCACAACAAATTTTGTAAAACGTATTTCGAATTCTGAGTCATTTTGATTTTGTGTCAGTCGTATGAGTCATTAGTATGCTTGTTTATTTTTTGAAAATTCCCTACTCAAATAATCTTCAAACATACCTACGGAAACCACATCAGTCAACTTGTCAAATTGACCTCAATTTTAATTGAACATAAAGTTTTGGGGCGATTCTCTCATGCAGCTTGGACATTGAGTTTTTTTCCTGAATAAATCCTACAAAAGACTTTCAAAATAAGTACTTTCAATGAATCTAGTTACGTTCTGTATTTAATTTACAAACATTACCGCGATGTTGAACATATTCATGACACGAATATCATGATAATTCATTGTTATCATCACTCGAAAATATTCAGAATAATGTTGACGATCCACCGAAATAACCATTCAACCACGACATCCTGTTCACTGCTCGCATTTCATTTAAAAATTAATCGTCCAGCCTACACCTATGTCCTGTATTTAACTGTTATCGAACGTTTCGATCTAAATTTGTGTCAAAAGCATTTAGGCAGTCATTGTTACCGAAGTTACACATGTTGAAATCGTAATAGATGCGATAAAATAAAAACAGTTGGAATCAAAAGTGTCTTTTATTCCTGCCAGTCGGAGCGCAAAGGCCTCTTTTTCATTAGAATAATTTGTGTCACCCGCATTTGTATTATGTTACCCACGTATATAAAACGCCATTTAAGTTGTCACATTATAATGCACCTTGTTTTATAGTGGATAATTGGATATTACTGAATTGGTAACCAATTTTCTTTAGAAGGCGTTCAACATAAGGTCGGTTTTTTATGACTAGGTAGATTTCTATAACGGGGTGGTTGACACGTATCCTGTTAACTATGGTATGCTTGGGAAAATGTTGAACATATTCTGTCACCTGCATTATTTAAAATTTTACTACAGTTTTGGAACAATGTGGAAGATTTATCATTGATCATCATCATCAAATACTCAAGTTCAAGGTAAATTCTTCTTTCTCTCTGATTCGTAGCATGAATAGTAAAATAGTGAATGACTTCACTGAAACGAGAAACAAAAAACATGATAGAAACGGTATTATAATTCACACAATATGTAGCAAATGTTGTGAATCATGATAGAAACAGTATTATAATTCACACAATATGTAGCAAATGTTGTGAATCATGCAAAAAATGCAATTCAAATTATATCAGTACAATCTCAAGAATATTAAATAGTTACATCTAAAGAAAATATTAACTGATATTGTAAAGAGAAAAGTTTTCTTTGTTTATTTGAACAAACTCAAAAACTACCCTACTATGATGGAATTGGCTGATACTTGATGAAAATCCATAACTTATTAAGATTTCCACAACCGTACAATAAAGTGTTAGTTAAATAAACTACTTAATTGATTTTAAAACTTCTTTCAAATATTGAAAGCTATTTTATGGCTGTAGTATATTTCTAACAAAAATAAATATACCTTAAAAAATCATAATAATGAATCTGAAACTTATGAAAACCAATAATTTATTGTACTCGCCGTAGTGTCGATAGCAGTCAATATGAAAATATTGTGCCGGACACAGCATCCTATTGACACAGTAATATAATTGTGTGAAAGCTATTTTCCGGGTTTTTTGGCCTTGGGCTGCAGGTCTGACGTTTCGTCTACTAACGCGGTATAAATTATCACAGACGATGTGGTCACGGTCGCAGTTCCCGATTTGATGATTGAGTTGTTGTTCCAGTCGTTCCTACCGCATTAACTACGTTGCTGGTATTCAACTCTAGGTTTTATATTATTATTATTAGTAGAAGTAGCTTGATTCCTCTTTATTGGATTACCTGCCCTTGTTTTTGTACCTGTAAGAGAAGATAGCCAGATTTGATTGATGTTTATTGCCTCTTCTTTTCTATTGGGATTATTCCTGTGTTTCTGAACTTCTATTGCCTCTTTCTATACTCTTGGAAATCTCCCTTTCTGTGGTCTCTCCTGATGGATAGTCTGCTTGATGCCCTCATTAGAAGAGGAGTAGATCTGCAAGCTTATGCAGATGACCTTGTCATCTAGGCAAGGTACACGTTGGAAAAGGTAGCGTGTAATTTTCTCCAAAGTACTATGGACGTGGTTCTCAGTTGGTGCCAGAGAGAGCAGGTGTGTCAACCCCAGCAAAATTGTGTTAATCTCCTTCACCAGGAGGAGAAAGTTGAACGATCTAACACCACTTTTTCTCAATGGTGAGGTCATTCCATCTGGAACGGAGGTGGAATATTTTGTCCTTGATGAAAAAACTCACCTGGAACAAAGGATTTCTGGTAAAACTTGGAATTTAGTTCCCAAGCAAATCCATTGGATATATGTTATGAATGATTGTCAAACCAATGATCACTTATGGGGCATTACCTGATGGCCGAAGGCTTTACAGAAAACCTCTCAGACAAAGCTCTCTGGCTTACAGAAACAGGCGGGTCTGGCTATCTGTGGTGCCATCAGTACCACACTGTCAGCGTCCATAGAGATGCTTCTAGAACTACCTCCACTGTACATTTTTACGGAGAAAGAGGCTAGATGCACTGCAGATAGAATTGTGCACATCGCCAATTGCACAAAGCAATCTGATGCCGAGTACGCTAGACTGTTGGCTAACATTGGAAGTAACAACATTCTGAGAATGACCTCTGACATTATGCCCCAAACTGTCAACTACGAACTGCCTTATTCAATACTTTTTGCGAGTGGAGAGGATTGGATCTTGCAGGAGAAGGACATTTTTAGGGCAGATTGTTGTTGGTTCACAGATTGATCAAAAAGACCGTCGGGTTCTGCGGCAGGTGTTTTCAGTTGCAGATCCAAGACAGAGATATCAACCTGACTATGGACATATGCGACTGTATTTCGATCGGAAATCTATGCTAGTAAATTGTGTGCGGAAAGATTGGTCGAATCCAATATCCCACATAAGTCAATAAAGATTTTCTGAAACAGTCAAGCAACGTCTGAGTTGGTAGCAAATTGCCAAAAACGACTCTTCTCAATAGGAAGACTTTACAAATTGTCTCTGGTCTGGATTCTTGGCCACAATGGTCTGAAAGGCAGTGAAGCTGCTTACTCCTTTGCAAAGGAGGGTGCTGCAAGTAGCTTCATCTGACCAGAACCTGTCATTGGTATTGCGAATAACAAACCTGTAGAAAACAAGAATAACGACAGTAATGCTGATACCTAAAATTATTTGTCAAAGTGGACAAAGACAAGTTGGTCGATGATTATCTTCTCAAAGAGGAAACCCAGTTACGTTTCGAGATGTTATTACAGCAACTGGTTTAACCGTTTTTTCTATACTTATATATTGTGATAGTATTGTTCATTGAACGGAAGTTTGAATTTTTTAAGTTGCTGGTCGGTGGAAAAATACTCAGAACTCTAATATGGAAAAATACTCATAAAATTAGTATTTATTGTATATACTCATAAACATTTACTATGACAAGGTTGTTATTCGACTGACTACTTATGTTACACAAATTATATTTGAATGTCCCGTATTACGTGACAAATATCATGCGATAGTGACGCCAAACGGTAGCTTGTGATTGGCTAAAGAAACAACCTAGCTTGAAAAGTAGAGTCATCATATAAAAAATGCAGCCTCTGTATGTGGGAGTATATGGACCTTTTAAAAGTCGATGCAACGACTACTTTGTTAGTCATCCTGGATAAGAAATCACGATTCATTTGTAAATTGCTCAATTTTATCATTTATTTCAGTCAATTATAATAATGTTTTCAGTAAATGCAGAATCTAACCAACCAATTCCCTTTATTCAATACAGTGCTTCTTATTTCCTTGATGTCCTCGGGAAACGGATGAATTTTTTGATTCCAGAATAGAAGAAGGGTTGAGTTTCCACTCCTTTTAACGTTATATTATGTAATAATTTATTGATAAGTAATGTTTATTTAGTTCCTACCGGAAATCAAGATGAAAATGTTGGGAGTTCACCTCATTGGTTAATGATAGGTATTGTGAGCAATGTTTTACATACAATTGAGAGTTCTACAAAAAGCACTTTCCTAGCTCTCAAAACATAAGGCCCTATACAACACTTTCTCTACACCTGAATGAAACCATATACTCCAGAAAATAATGAAATTGAAATAGAAACACAAAGGGGAGAAAAATATTATGTGAAACGAAAAATGCAAGATGAAGTGAATGTTATAGGTAAAAGGTTTAGTAAAATAAATGGGTCTACTGTAATATCCAACCTCCAAGAAGACAACCTAGTTTTTCATCGAATGATTCAGAGGTTTCAATGGAAATAACAAATTGATCAGATTCAGACATAGACATAACGGAATTTCTCAGAATAAATGGGTTACTTTATGATACAAATATTGATATCGGGGACTTCATCCCTGCCGAATTTACAACGGGAATGAGAATACACTCATGTAATTATGTAGGCTATGTTCAAGATATTGAACTAGAGGTGAAAATCATGAGATGAAATAAAAATTTTACTTATTCAACGAAAGTCATTTTTTGTGGAGGAAAAATCCGTTTTTTATCGACCTTTTTTGGGTATTTGTTACCTTCCCAATTTCATATTTTAAAACTTCTTTGACATCTGTTGAAGAAGTAAAGAAATAAACTATCAAAAAAGGAATAACTGTGAATATATATGAAATTTTTATCCATTACTGAAGACGGAGGCAGGTTTTGGCCTCCAAAACGTAAAAGATAAGTATTATTTCTTAACATTTTTTTTTTTGAGCAAAATTGTTAAATACGACAAGTTACTGATAAATATAAGATTTTTCTTAGTGAAAAATACTTTGATTTTTACGCAGTATTTTATCGGGGTAAACTAAAAAGTTTGCCCTTCTATATTTGTTTAAAGTTCTCCATTATAATTTTTATACTTTTCAGATTGTGGAAGGTAACAAATAACCAAAAAAGGTCGATAAAAAAAATTTGAATTTTTCTACCCAATACAGGCTGATCAGTTCTATAGTTCTAGATTAAAACATGATATTGTGGCTAAATTGCCAAAGGATAAAGAAGTTCAATGAAGTACAGAGTGGGCCAAATTGGAAACTTTTAAAGAAAAACTAGATAGATGAAAACTGATTGCTGTGTCTGAGAGTCAAATTTTATGATAAACTCAATGGTATAAACCTCATATCGATATTTTTCATCGTTTCTATCATTTTCGAAATGTTCTAACTTTCTTTTGTGTCAAAACTTTTCGTTTTTATTGAAACATTTCTAAAACATATTTTAACTTAGAATTCAATGGTGTAAAAACCCTAGTTTTCAAATGAAATATCAACAGTTATTGATGGAAAATCATCAATTCCAATGAGACACCCTGTATATTTCTGCATATTTTAAAAGAGCATGAAATTACCTTTCCAAAAGCAAAACTTTACATAACTACCGCCTTCAATTCATATTTAGAATTGGCCGGCAATTGAAAAATAAGATCTTTTAACCTTTTCCAGAGTTCCGGTGGCCTGCAAGACCAACGGTTGGGTACTTGGTTGGCTATCCAATTAGTATCAGAATTTACAGCGAGAAATTGGTGGCAATTGTAGTGTTGTGAGACAAAGCTCCGCCTTGTTGAAGATATATTTTTTGAACAAGTCGTCAACAAAAGGTGGTTCAGTTTTTGGCCTTGAAATTTCTAAATAGTTCTGAGATGTGGGAGTGCCATTAGTAATGAACGGTTCGGTAATTTTACCCCTGAAAACTCCTGCCCACACACTAAATTCAAATCTTCCTTTACTTCTCTGTTCCACAATAGAATGAGGATTTTGTTGTGCGCAAGTATAAGAATTGTAGCTTAGTCTGTCTAAATACAATCACGTACTTGGTAACAACTTTCCAGGAACCACTGGCAAAAAGCCATGGGGCGTTCAAGATCAACTCAGACCACAACTTTGAGTTGTGTTTTTTCAGAATCTTCCTAACGTTAGTTCTTGGTAGGCCTGTTGATATTTTCAAATTTTACGTTGACGTTTTTGGAATTATTTTCAACAACTCCTGAAACGATTATTTTTCCAATGTCTTATCCCTATTTGATTCATAATATAATTTTGACTTTTTGACCACCATCAATTAGGTTGTGTCATAGTCTTGCGAAAATTTCTCTAAAGGTTTTCTTCTCTCTGCATATCAAGTGCTCGCTGCTTCTGCATTTTCCCCGGTTTGCAAAAGAAAGACTATCATAAACCATTTTTCATACCTCTCGTACTGCATTGCGAATATGTTTGAAAATTGAACAAAAGCCAATAATAGAAGAGCAGCTATCAGTAGAGATTTGCATTCTATTCTATAGTATCTGTCCGAAGTTAACTTGATGAAAGTATTTGTTTCAAAGTCTCATTGAAAAAATCCAAAAGTTCTGTATTTTAGAGAAGATTCTAGCAAAACATACAGTGTGTTACATTTTTAGAAATAAGTTTTTCATACCTAAACGTAAAGAAGTGCTCTGTAAATGTTTTAACCGCAACAAAAAGTTGTTGACAAAAAAAAAGTTACAGCAACTTTTCGAGAAGGCACATTTTGAAAAACATTTTGGATATCGATATATGGTTTTATCATAAAATTTGACCCTCAGACACAGCCATCAGTTTTGATCTATCTAGTTTGAAAACAGGAGTTTCCCTTTAAAAGTGTCCTATTTGGTTCACTCAGTACCAGAAGTCTGGCATCTTACATTACTTTGAAATTTGTTTCATTAACTATCATGTTCTGAAAATTATGTTCTGATATGAATGAATATCGTGAATACATTACTGAAGATAATCAATTTGACTATCTATCAATTCCATGTTTTTCAATATTGTTATAACTTGAAACTCTTTTTTCCAAAGTGCCCCTCTTCTAGATCACGAAAAATAATATCATCATACTAACCTGTTCAATTTTTGCTGAATTTGATAATTATGAATATTGTCAAAATATTGGTTCACAAAATAAATACCGAACTGCTTAACATTCCTATACTAACAAGTTAAGAAGAAGATATTTCAAAATGTATTCATGAATTACCACATGTTACATTAATATATGAAGTTTTTGGCAGATGAAACCCGATAACGGCCACATGATGGCCAAAAATATACTTAATTATAGGCAAGTTGGTGCGGCAATTTGGTGAAATAAATTCAGAAAAATCATTTGTATCATTGAAAAATATTGGTGTTAACGTCAGTTGCTAAGGAAACAGTATATCTTCAAAAATTGTGGTTTTCTCCTGACATTCATGGTCATTCGATTAGTGAAGTTTCCAGTACTATTAAATGATGATCTGTTATAGGTATTGGTTTCGAATTATTGAACATAGAGAATCTTGAGAAAATGATGTTTTTTGGTGATTGTTATCGATATAACTCTTGCTGTCATTCACTTCTTTCGTAGAACTATTGATACAAGATCATTCGGGCTGTAAGGTTCCAAAACTGACGGATTCTTACTTTGAAATTTTGACAAGCTTCTGTGTATAACAATTTTCGGATTTTTGTCCCGCATTGCTTCGGTAAATTTTTTGAGTTCTTTGTTGTACACGTCTTCCATTATTTTTTGAAGAGAAAACAACTCAGTTTTTTCAAACTCTTCAATAGTTTCCAAAATTTCATTATTTTCAGGCAAAATTTTTTGGTATTTGCATTCCAGTCAGCGATAAAATGGATACGATACTCGCTAGCAGGGGTCGGCAAGTAGTTTTAACGGGGTCCACAAAAAAAACAAATATTAATAATAAAGTGATACATATTATTTTGGTTTCAAATCACATTATAAAAGAAATTCAAGACCCCTTATTAATGTGTGAAACTATACCGACGGTTTTGAGCCAGTTTCTCATAGTTTGGTTCTCGAGAGGAACAGCAAAATTGAAGTATGTCTTCTAGGTGAGCGACTGTTAATCTTGAACGATATTTGTCTTTCAAAAAATTCATCTCTGAGGAAAATGTTTAACATATGTATGTCGAGCCAAATATAGTGGCCAAATTGATAGCTAGTCTTTTACAATTTTCATATTTTTCTATGACATGTTTGGCCTAAAATTCTTCAGTGGATACCGTTCTATACATTTGCAAGGGCTCATCTTCTTGCAAATCGAGTATCTCCATTTGAAGTGTTAGCTTCAACAGATTAAACAACTTGGCAGCCACATCTGTCCATTTTACCACTGCATCAATTTCAAATGGAGATTTAAGAAACGGAGATAGCTTGCCTATCTCTGCAAAGTTTTGGAATCTTGTAGCGAATTCGTTCTAAAGATCGACCAGAAATTTTACACTGCAAAGTTTTCTTCAAAGGTCTCATTTTTAAATTTAAGAATTGTCGGAAAATTAATAAATTCTTGTTTAACGACATATTTTTCAAAGATATCCAGCTTACGACGAAAAGCAGATCCGTTTTGTATTAGATCACATATCAATTTTAACTCTGTATTGAGCGCATTCAAAATATATTTCAGAAAAGTCACAACCAGTATATTGTCCTCGTTTTATATAAACTTGAAGTGTTTTCTGTAATATTGCTAGCAACCCTTCCCTAAAAATCTGACACTCAATGTCAAAAAATCTTACGAACATTGACATTTGTTCATCATTAACAATGTCACATGATTCATCAAGTGATATGATGTAGCAAGGTGCCTTTTGCAGAGGTTCAAGAAGAGTGTCCTCAGCTAAAATTTCAGTTCTCGCTGCCAATGGAATACTTTGAATTAATTGCAAAGACAACACCTTTTTTTTCCTCAAAAAGTGACGTAACTACTGCCAACATACATTCCTTCACTATCTCAGAATCTGAAAATGGTTACTGGTGTTTATTAAGCGTCCAGTACACACTTAACGCTGCTTTTGTGGATTTTTCTTGATCGATCATGCAACAAACTAGTAATTTTGTACTCTTTCCGTAATAACTGAGATATGTCTGAATTTTTTCTTTACGAGCCTGACTGCCAAGTGGAAAGTTTTTGTTGTCGGAATTCTCAAAACGAATGACTTCACAATTTGCCGCTATTTATTCGCTAATTAGTTGCAGAGAAAAATATTTTTTCACCCCTTTTTTTAAAAAAAATACATGTTGTCTCGTTAACTTGATATCAAGTTAGCGATACCACTTTTTTATTATAAAGTTTTCCAAAACTTTCACTAGATCATTGGTTTAGTATATTTATTCGTTAATTAGTTGCGGAGAAAAATATTATCTCGCCCCATGTTGTCTCGCTAACTTGAAATTATTGCATATTAAAAATTTGGTTTTGCTAGGTCAACGGTTAAGCCAGCAGAACCCAACATTTTTTCAATTTAGATAATCGGCGATAAGGTTGAAGATGAGCCTGAAATTATGATGGAATCCTATTTGACAAAATCTTTTTTTATAAGGGTGGGTTTTGCTAGCTTAACGTTAAGCTAGCAGGAGCCAGCTTAACGTTTAACGAAGAGCAAAAAATTCGGCAACAGAATACAAAATTAGCCTAAAATAAGCCTCAAATT
>WOGN01010163.1:0-11473 GCA_015342105.1 Leptinotarsa texana | reverse complement strand
TTATTTTCGGTTAACCTTATTATTTTTGTAATTGTTTTTTCAGGGTTTCAAATCATTTTATATTAGATTAGACAATGGAAGTCCGAACTGATGAAATGTATATTATCTTAAAGTTATGTGCCGCCTGTGAAAAGCAATATGAAGAAAATGTCTGGTAATATCGTTATTACTTGTTAGCAATATTTTGGCAAAAACAACGTCGTAATCATACTTCAGCCACCGTATTCACCAGATTTGACCCTCTTCGACTTTTTTCTGTTTCCAATATTGAAGAGACCCATCTGAAGGCGCGTTAAGCGACGATTTAGGAGATAAAAACCAAATTGGTCGAGGACTTACCAAAAAATGGAATTGGAAAAAACGCCTCTGATGAGGGATACTTTGAAGGGGACAAAATAAAAATTGATGAAACAATCAAACAATTCACCTTATTTTTTCAACAGACCACGTAAGATGAATGGCTAAAAAAAAACAAACCGTTAGGATTTACAGTATCGAAATAAAGAGGCGAGGATGACCAAGGACATTGGTGTAGAACGTAAATAGCTTCAAATAAAACAAAACCTCAGATTGTAACACAGACTGTGTGTTGTCTCGTTACATTTTGATTGCATCATCAGAAGATGGTCCCTGATGAAGCCAACTTGGAGAGCGAAACGCGTTTTAAAATCAAATTTTGAAACGTATTTTCCATAACGTATTATGAAAATACTTTATTGTGTAATTTTCACTAGACAGTTTTATAAAAACGCAACACGTGTTTCGCCATTCAATGGCTTCCTCGGGCGTGTCTATAACTAATTCTACACATCAAATGCTATATATACCTCATTCTACAATTTGAAGTACCTGCATTTCAAGTACCTTATTTTTTACATAAGTTTGTAATAAATGTAATTACCTGAGCTTATGTTCCATTTTCCACATTTGAAAAAATTTTCAGTAACGGAGAGTTATTTAATTCTAATTGATCATTCAGTAAATTACCCGAATTCCTGAATCTATTGATTTCTAAACATTCTAGAAGATTGAGTTTCAAACTCTTCTCGTCTAAATATAACACATCGTATTCATGATTGAACTCATGTCCTTCTTCTTTGTCCTTCTGGTTTGCAAATGTGGAATTGGTCTTTCTATTTACAAAACTACTTCTATGCTCTTTAATTCATTGGGAAAATGTTCTTTCAGTTTTGCCAATATACAGTTTTGGACAAGAGCTTATATACTTCTGATCTATTCAACAACCAAGTTTTGTCTTTATTCTTTTTAATAAATTTACTTAGATTATTATTCGTTCTGTAAGCTACGTTTACGCCTTCTTTCGTCAAAAAACTGGCAATATTCCTGGTTCGTTCACCCAAATATGCCAATGTCCTATAACTGACGTTATCGCATCTTGAATGTGGGTAGACCTAGTCCATGGCTTTCTTTTGAAGTTTTTTGTTAAGAATGGCGTTTATAATATCTACTTTATAACCGTTATTAACCGCGATCAAACAATCAAATTCAGCTCTTTCTGGAACTCCCTATCAGGAAGTGGAATATTCAATAATATTTACCTCCCTCCATCATATAAGGTATTTCCCATGATGGTTTCATCGGGTAGGTGAATATTTTTCTGTAAGATTGTTTACTTTTCAACATTAATATTGAAATTACTTATAATTGAAGTTACTAGTGAAGTCACCTGGCTTTTTGTCATTATGTCGCATCAGTTAGTGAATAATAGTGATGATTTCTGAAGATGTATGTACCTACCTATCTATCTGAAAACAATACAAAACAAAAAGTCGATCTTAGCCTGACCTGACCTGATTACTATACATATAAAACAAAACCAACGCAATTGCAACTTTTCTTCATCACATGAGGAAACATGAGGAGATGGTCCCTGATGTAGCCAACTTGGAGAGCGAAACGCGTTTTAAAGTTATGTTTTGAAACGTATTTCCCATGAATGTTTCATTTTTGAAATTATTTTCAGTTACTAATGAACTCGGCTTTTTGTCATGATGTCGCATCAGTTAGTAATTAATAGTAATGATTTTTGAAGATGTATGTACCAATCTATCTGAAAACAAAACAAAACAAACAGGCGACCTCAGCCATCAAACTGATCACTATACACATAAAACAAAACCAACGCAATTGCAACGTTTCTTCATCACTTGTGTTGCATCGGTTTGTCAGGCCGCATGGATACATTTTGTCGCGCGATACTTAGGAAACTACCAAGATAATAATTTGAATTTTATGGTGTTAAAGGCTCAAGATGTTATGTGTTTGAACTATGTTCAAAATATGGTTTTCCATTAACCACCCCTACAAACGACAACCCACAAGAGCCGAAACTTGTGCATGCTAAGGATAAACGAGGTCCTACATTTTAACGTGCGATTCCTAACGCGTCAACTAAGGTAAGTAACATATTTGTCTGAATAGCTTAACAATTACGACATGACATGACCATTATTTCAAATATCAAAATGATTAGGCTATTCTCAAAATAATGACTTATGCTGTTGTGTGACTTTTTGTAGAACTAAGTATAAAGAAAACAATAAGCAGTGAATTGTTTTGTTAACTCAAAGGAATAAGTCAGCGTTTTCGGAAGCTCTCCACCCCGACTTCGCACAGATAACATCGTAAGATTTCAACAAGTGTACATAAAATATCAACTGAACGTTCCTCTTGTCCATTGGTGGAAACTGTATGGTAGTCCGTTCGCTAGTTTTTGATTTCACCGCGTTCGTGCAAACAGATAGACAGACAGACGCGGTGGGGGGAATTTGTCTCATGATGAATATGTAGTTTCGTGATATTTTCATTATGATACTCTGTATTTGTTCCTGTGAATGAACACTGTCTGTAGGTAAGAGATATTTTTTCCTTAGAAATGAGTTGCATCGAAGGTACTTTTGAATAAAATAACATTCAATTACAATTAAGAATGACATGGTTATATGATATGAAATAAGTAAATTTGAATGTTACACGAAAATGGCGTGTTGTTCCATTGCAAAGGTGCACACAACCTAATTATTAGTTATTATATTTGTTCATAAGTAATTGCCATGGTAGTATATATTGCTTTAGAATACGAAAGCTGGGTATTCATCATTATATACTGCATAATTTCGTGAAATTGCATGCGACGAGACCAAGGTCGAGTTCATTTAGTTCTTGCCCTAACCTTATCTAAAACAGATGGAACTTGAACTTCGCAAGTGCATCACTTTTCCAGCTTTGTAACATTTCTAATACGTTTGAAACCATAAAAAACCGTATAGGACCTGACTCTCAGTTTTTCTTTTATTTCACGCACTTTTTGTGAAGAGTGAATCTCCAGCAGGTTCCTCAAATCATCATGCTGGATTACTGTAGGTCGACCACTTTGGGACTCACCTCTGAAGCTGAATTCATGACTGAAGTCATGTTTCTCTGTGATGAAACGAATGGCATATGTGGAGTTTATTTTTCCAATCTGGAAATTATTTATGTGTTCCTTCATGCGGGCTTCGAACTTTCTCCCAGTTTGACCTATATAAAACATCGGACATGACCCACATGATATTTCATACACTCCAGATTTTTCTGAAACTGTACTTTTATTTTTGTTATTGTTGGTTTTGAAAGCAATATTTATAGCTGTGCCGTGCAGAAAAATGGGAAAATTTGTAGTTCGTTAGCTCAAGTAGGTTAAGTTTCTATATAACTTTTAACATCATCTCTTCGAACTTGGTAAACTTTCTTTAAAGCTTGGCTGTATAACTTTTTTGATAAAAAAAATGTATTAGACTGCTATCGTGATCATTTTTGACTGCTATTGGTTTCATTATGTTCGGTTCTTTATTGAAATTCGCATGTGACAAGAAAACATTTATCAGTTTGTGGATCATACTGTTGAATGCTGCTACTTTCTGTTGATATAGGTGAGTAGATAAAGTCACGGGTCTGCAAAAAAAAACTTTTAAAAAAATTGTTTTAATTTCGTTAATTGATCTTCATGTAGTTTTTTGTGCTGATTCCAAAAATGACATTTGTTTTCATCTATCACGTAAGGTTTGCCCACAAAATAAAAATGGAATAATTGAAAAAGAACAAAAAAAAAAGAGGAATTGTGGATTTATTTTTATTATTTTGACATGAAGTAAAAGCAACATAGCAATGCTAGATAGCTAAACAATAGTGATACACAAGTGTTTGCAAAGTGATTATAAGTCTTCTTTTTGCGTCAAAGCTTCTTTTGGTACTTTTTCGGCTGGTTTTGTGAATTTTTTCTTTTTAACATCTAACAGTAGTCTGCCATCATGTTAACATTCCACCGATCTTGCTATCTGCGTTCCACTTTTTTTATGTCTTGATGGAACCGTTCTTCTTGTTCCTCACTTACAGCTCCTAGATTTTCGGGAAAGTAGTCCAGATGTGAGTGAAGGAAATGGTCGTTGACACTCATTTTGTAGCCCAACATTTTGTAGTTTTGTATCAATTCCGCAACCAAAGTTTTGTAGTTTGGGTCTTTTTGGTTTCCAAGAACGCCTGTTATAACAATTAATTCCAGGTATTTTTTTCTTTCATGTCCATTTTAGTGACAAAGCTTTCATCTTTTAAAAGTTTTCTTATGTCAGGCCCAACGAAGACTCCTTCTTTTAGTATAACATCGGATAGACCAAGAAACTTTTTAGAAAGATACTTGAACAATCTCCTTGTTTGTCCGATGCTTTCACAAACTGTTTCATTAGCCCAAATTTGATATGGAGTGGTGAAAGTAAGATTTATTTAGGATCCACTAAACTTTCTTTTTCAACATTATTAACTCCAGGAATAAGACCATTTCTTATTGGCCACACCTGCTTGACATAGTGTTCTTTCCTGTCACGGCTATCCCATTTACTTAGGAAACGTGGAAACTTAGTGTAACCACTTTGTTGAGCTAGTAACATTGAAATAACTTTCAAGTCTCCACAAATGGTCCACTTATGATCAGAGAAGCTTAGGTAATTTAGAACAAATTCAAGATTTTCATAGCATTCTTTCAAATGGACCGAGTGTCCAACAGGCACAGAAGCATATTGGTTCCCATTGTGAGGAAGTACAGCTTTCAAACTTCTTTTTGATGAATCGATGAAAAGTCTCCATTTCTCTGGTTCGTACGTTATGTTGAACATTTCCATGACGCCGGGTACATTGCTGCAGAAAAATAGGTCATCCTCTTGTGTAAAAAAAGAAAAAAGTCCCTTTCTCTAAATCGCTGGCATTAAAATGAAACACCGAAGGCTAACATATGTCTTTCTTCAAGTCTAGACTCTAAAACTTCTTCTGAGTCCTTTAGGAGGCCCAGATCTCGTACTAAATCGTTCAAGTGTGATTGAGAGAAAAGTTCAAGGTCATTGTTACCTGGATCGTAGCTGTCATCACTGTCGCTACTGCTACTATGTGTTTTTGCGTCTAAATCGTCTAAAATGTTGTCCAAGGTATCCGGACGTGAAGGAATAGGCAAGTTAGGTCCATGAGGAACAGGGCGAGAAGCTGAACGTATGTTGGAGGGGTATGAAATATCCTTTCTGTTTTTTTTAATTGAAACCTTGTACTGAACAAGAACAAAAATAACAGTCATCACTGTGATTTTTAGGCTCTCTCCAAACCATGGTTACTACAAAAACGAAATGATTTCAGGTGAAATTTGTGACTTATCTACAGGTGATACAATTTTTACTATTTTTTGCACAAAATACTGTAAAATAACTAGTTAAATATTTTACAATTTTTTCATCGCAGTCCTGTGTAACCAATGATCGCTCAAGATGATGAAGCCTTCCAAATATTTTGAGCGACTGATAGCAAAGCGACTGGTCTATAGTTATTTGGAATAGTTTTCTTGCCCTTTTTGGGAACAGGCTGAATGCAAGAGATCTTCCAATAACAAGGAGAAACCTCTTTTTTGTGAGACTGATTGAAAAGTTTGCGAATTGCTGGTGCGAGTACTTTTGCGCACGATGAAGGGCACTTCGTCAGGGCCAGACGCCTTATTGATATTGAGCTGTTTCAAAATTCGCCTGACTAGACGCTGCGCTGTCGAAAAGTAATTTCCGGCATTGTGGAATTTAGTATGGGAATAGTGGGTGGTGCCATTTCCAGAAAATCGACTGAGTGGGACGCAAATTGTTCAGCTAGTAGATTAGCTAGAAAAAGGAACTAACACAAATATCTAGCCAGGGAAAATTTCGGAAATGATCTTGAAGATCATCCCATTCAGCTGATCTGTAACGCCAAACTTTGCGCCATTTAGATTGTTCCCAACATTTATTGGTAATTCACTCAACACCGAAATGAGTTTGTGGTCAGAAGATCCCAATGGAGACCTTACGGTGACGGTGTGTAAATTTCTGGATTGGTTGTTAGGTATAGATCCAGAAGACTAGCATATTCTCCATCGCGGTGAGGAATCCTGGTTGGCCCATTCACAATCTGAGTAAGTCCGCTGCTTTTTCAAAAGCATCAGCTTGGCAATCTTGTTCGTTGTTGATATTTGAAAATTTGAGCCATTCGATATTGTGGACATTTAAGTCGCCGTATATGGAAATTTCGGCACTGAGATGATTGATTTGCAGAAAATAAATGGTGTTTGCAAGTGAAAAGAATAGTTCTCTATATTGTGTATTGCTAGGTGGTCGATAAACGCAGCATATGAATTTGGTAATCTTCTGTGATTCATAGAGAAACATTGGCCGAACATCGCTTAACGAGATCATATAATAATGAGCTGAAAACAGGCAAAACATTAGGAAGAAAATAAACAGCATCCATGTATAGAGTATAAAATTCTCTTATCAATGTGTACATACCGAGACACAGTGAAATGAATATTTATCGAAGTATAGAGTTATGAAACAGCGTAATAGCTCGCTACAAGAAAAAACGTTTCATTTATTCGGTATCATTGGACCAGTTACGTGGCGATTAGTGACGCTCAACATTCCTTAGAGAACGACCACAAAATAAACGAGATATGCTCAAAATTGTGGAGACCGGTACTCGACAGCAGATTTTTGAAAGCTTTCGAAAATTTGAGAATAGAAATATGTGGGACGAGATCTATAAATGGCGACAAATGTCCAATTCTAAACAGCCCGTCGTTTTCTCTTTCACAAGTACAAACTACGTCAACAGTAGATATCATCATAACATGTATGTAGGTATGAATGCAATACTTCTATAGCCATCTATGTGTTATGCCCTAGACATTTCAGCTCATGAAGTATTTTAAAGCTCAAAGTTGGTTCTGAGGTTTAGTTTAAGTCATTTCATGATGATGTTAACTCAGTGAAATGCGTGTCGAGAGACAGTATTTTTGTTCTGGTGTGGAAGAAGTGATTTCAATACATATGCTAGGAAAATAGCATATCTATTTGCTTCAGGTATTAATAAATACACATGTGATATGTGACATTGTCTTGTGATTTCATATTTCCATGTGTATGGAAATATTTCCAACCATAATTTACAATATCCTCAGCGTTAAACCAATACCTTATTACTCTGTAATTGCCATTCAATTGATTTTTTATCTATTCCGGTTGTATTGGGATGTACCTCAATTTTTCGCAAACCCTTTTATGTCACATCCTTTGCATCGAGCATTGAACTTTTAGTAATCGGTACTTTTTTCAAGTGATCTTAACACGTATAAAATTGAATTAATTGGGCAATCAATCTACTAGAATGAAACAGTTAATTTTACCGTATTCTATTTGGAATCAACCGAAAATACTAAAATGGTTCTACATAACAGTGTACCATTTTTATAACATTTTCACTGTACTAAGATTTTATGATAATATCTATCAGGAGAACAATATTCCATTTTACCACACGAACAATACATTTGGAATTGAAATTCACCACAATCTATCTTCCATTTCCAATTCACAGTTGATTTCACAGCCATTAGAAATGCAGTTCGGTTGCTGGCTTCTATATAAAACGTAGCACTATAGTACAAAGCACATAACTGAACGAGGGCTTTAGATAGTAATGAATATTCAAATCAAATTTGTACCAACGTCTTAGAATTAGTGAGGTAGAATAATGTTCCATTGGCCTTGTGATACCAAATATCCTTAAAGAGTTATTTTATTATGTTAATAATTTCGCACTTCTACAAAATCAACAGTTGCTAAGTATCTGGAATATTTTCAATTCTACAAGGACTCAGACTACTCGAATTTCTAGCCATGAAGATGAATCTGCCTTTATTGTCTTCAATTGTTGGAATAGCTTGGACTTTACTTGGATGTTGTCGTTGTTTTTCTAGCATCTTCTTGTAGTGGTAACAATCTCTTTTCACGTGGTTTTTTCTTCCACAATGTTTACAAATTATGTGGTGATTGTGGTTCACAATGTTATGATTTGCAGTATGATTTATTAATTCTTGTGTTTCCGGTTACTTTGTGTTTCTTGAATCTGACTCCTGAGGTTCCTGAGATTGGTTGATTTCCCATCTGCACTACCTTCAAATCGATGCTGTTATCATTTCACTTCCATTCAACCTCATGATCTAACGGTCGTGTTTTCACAAAAAGCGATGCCTAGGTGATCTTCTATGAGGGTTTCAGCAAGAGAGGAGACATCTATCAATTTCATCTAATTTAGCTCCAGCGGAAACAAGTTCGGGTACTATTTCATCGAAACGAATTAAGTGTGATAAAGACACTTTTCCTTGAAGTTTTAAACTCAATAATTATTTTCTCAAAGCCAGTTGAGTTGCAAGACTTCTTCGTTCATTAATGACATCCAGGCCTTTTAGATTATCTTTGGCAAAATGTTCTTCTCCTGCGAAGATCCAGAAATGAATCACTCAAGTATTCAACTATCGTGCTCTATGCGATCAGAATTTTTTTTGTCCATTCGTCATTTTGGTTTCCATTATACCGTGCATTTCTTTAATGTCCTCCATCTTTTTTTTTTGTTAACTCAAAAAATTGAAATTTGGGATAATGAAGTTTATGCATGATTACTTTATTTTTAAGTGAAATTGACAGATGAAACTTTCAAGATGGCGACTGGGCACCATCTGGGGAAAAAATTAAATGGAAAGGAGGGTCTTGTGACACATCATTTTGAAGCTCCTGACAAATACTTCACAACCCTATAATATGAAGACGATATCTTGAACTACTACAAAATGGCGAAACTTTTAATAATTGCCTGAATACATTGGCATTTAAGTACATATTATGAGGTAATAAGCTTGATGTCGTTGAGAAAATGCTCGAAATGGTTGCCTTGAACTTTTTGACATACGAACAG
Organism: Leptinotarsa texana; assembly: GCA_015342105.1. Lineage (NCBI taxonomy): Eukaryota > Metazoa > Arthropoda > Insecta > Coleoptera > Chrysomelidae > Leptinotarsa > Leptinotarsa texana. The sequence continues at coordinate 2,164 of WOGN01010163.1, read as the reverse complement.
CCTATCAGATGTTTCAGGCCGAACAATTTCGAACACAGTAACGTCAATACCTCTAAAAATATTTATATAATGCAGTGAATTATATCCAATATTCAAGCAGGTTTAGTTTCAAGATGGCGCTCAGTAGCCATCTTGAAAGTTTCGTTAGTCAATTTCACTTCAAAATAAAGTATTCATGCATTACTTTAGCTTAGCTAGAATACAGGGTCAGTTCTATTTGATGTTTTATTGATGAGCCCTATATTCATGACATGAGTGATTTTAACACATCCGTGAGATAAATTCATAATATAATGTATGAGTTGAGTGGTTCATCTCGCAATGTTATCTAGATTGATGCTGAAGACAAAATAAGACAATTGTCTTATTCCGAATCATCGATGTCCGCCATTGAGAATGGCAGTGTTCCATGTGAGTAAAATTTTGTCTCTTTCATTTACAATATTGTGTGAATGATGTCTGATTGAATCCCATAACGAATGTTTGTAATTAAAAACTGAAAAGGAAAAAGTGTTTTCGGTGTAATTCATATCAAAGTAGTTGTTTCGAAAGAATTTTGCCCTTGTGTAATTCCATGTTCATATGAAAGTAGTTGTTTCGAGGGGATTTTTTTCTTCCGTATTGTATCTGAAAGTAACTCCTCTGCATGATCTACACATCTTTGAAGAGAGTTTATCAATTGTAAGTTTCTCTCATTTTTTTTATATAGAGAAGTAGAAAGCCGTAGTCTTGACTGAAATTCAATGTAAAACCACAGTGGAATAATACAACTAGTAGGCTCTCTTACCACGTGATCAGCCCGAGTTGCCGGGGACCTTCAACCGTTCTTAGGATGAGATTCTCATTCAACGCGTTCAGTGCTGTAGTATCGAACGATTCGACGTACCACGGGCATCGGATTAGTTATAATAAACAGTAGGAAATTGATATTGTATTTAGTTTATTCGCTGTTATTATTGTTTTTAGTTTTTGTAGTTTGTTTATAGGTATTTTACCACAAAATATTCTTTAATAACCTTAAATTTCGCTTTGTATGAGCGCACGCCTATGGTGAAAGAACGAAAGTGCCTCCTCACTTCGTTTCGAGGCAACCGAGAACTTTGTGAATTTATCAAAGTAGTGGGAGTGGACTTACTGGTTGATTTTGACAGCTTCTTGACAGCTTTACGTAAACCAATCAGTTTCCGTTAATTTCTTATTATTTTGCAAGTATTGAATAATGAAAAACACATGTGATAGAGCATTTCAAAAGAACAAAATGTACAATGTTTACTCATTTTTAGTAAAAAAATCTGAAAAAATTTATTATCAATTATCAGTGATGTGGAAAATAAGATAAATATGAGCTGGAATTCCACTGGTTAAAAGCACTGGACCAAACACACTACTGAATAAATCATGGCGGCTTGTAGTCTACATTTCCTTTATATCAAAAGTACAATTATCAAATGTGCATTGCATGAATGATTTGTGCCTTGACACAACTCACGTTGATTTACCTGGTCGCAAATCAGATGTAGGTGTTATTTCAGCACTGCCAAACGTTCTAAACATTTTATTAGCTTTTTCTGTCCTGTGTGCTACCGATTCATCAACATATCCTTCAGCGACCGTTGATGACTTCCAACCGTCATGTTTCTTTAGTGTCATCAAGTCTCCCCCAGATTCAACTAAAAGTGTAGCAGATGATCTTCGAAATGAATGAGCTGTATATGAATTGGCATTTTCAAGTTGGAGAAAATTAGCCACTGCTTCAGGTACCTTATAAAACTTATTGCTACCCACAACCTGATTGATACATTTTTCATTGCGATATGCCGGCGATCCTTTGCTGCTACTGGACGAAGGATTATGTATATTCAGTTAAATTCAATATATTCTTCAATAACTACAAGTCTCTTGTATACATCATTCTTTGTTTGCTTTAGTTTCACAATTAATAACGTTTCCGAATCTTCAATATCATCTAATGTTACCTGGCTGATTTCACAAGTTCCTCCAATCCCAAATCCAACAACAACCTAGGCCATTAAATAAACTTCATAGGAAGCATTATTCAAAAAGTCACTAATATGTATACTTGCAAATATCGCAGCTTTCTTGGGCGTGTAACCTTTCCCATTTTGTTTCAGAAATGTAATTAGTTTGAAATATTTTGAAATGT
>WOGN01010162.1:0-10010 GCA_015342105.1 Leptinotarsa texana | reverse complement strand
TTGCGAGACTCACTGAGTTTATTACTGTCAAATATTTCTTTTGCTCGCTTGATTGTCAATCTATAATCAACGAAAGTGGGAACCCTCCATATAATGATAAAGCTAAAAGAAAACACATGAGTAAGGTTATTGTTTTTATTTCATAAAAGCAATGTAATATACTGAGCAGTATATATAAAATAAAAGTAATTCATAAATGTGTACAGTTCATATATGTGAAACATTCAAAATAAATGTTAAAAATATGGGTTGAATAAAAACTGTATAGTATTTCGAGATAAAGTAATAGTTCAATAATGTATAGTAATACGAGTGTCTTCATAATTTGAGTCTATACACAAATGAAAATGAAACGGTGTGTTTTTATTCATTTTTAACAATAATAAAAGGATTGAAACTGTAGAAACTTTTCAGTAAACAACATGCCAACAATAAAAACACTTCAACCGATTTGTGTGTAATCAATTGTTCTGAAAATATAAAAACTTTTAGACGACTCACTTCTGTATGGCTATCTCTCTCTAAAATACCGAGTGAAAGTTACTATCCCTGACTAAACGCAAATGTCAACTAGTTTGTCGTCTTTTTTCACTAGCATATTTCACTATCGCATATTTTATTGACGACCCTTAATTATTCTTTCGTCGTCAATGTTTATCATACAAATCCATTTCATGTTCATCTTTCATACCAATAAAATATGTATAATGGCTATGACATGAAAACGTATCCAATTGTTTGATTCTGTAGTGATTCATACAAACACAATACTATATTGTCAATATATATTTGATATACTATCAAAAATTGGGAAACTTCAGCGTTCATGCCTAACAAGCAATTTAATATTTTATAATACTTGCGAAAACGTTTTGGAGAAACAAATTATAAAATTTTATTTTTCCCAGAAATGTTCTCAAAAACAGCTATAAGTAGGGAATTGGCACCGTTTTATAAAACATTGTAGCCTTTAATAATATTTTGTTATGCCTCTCACAAACACTACAAAACAATTTCATAAACATTTCGGCAGTTACTATAAAATTTTCTCAACACTCTTAAAAAGTAGTTTTGTGAAAACTTACGAAGTAATTAAAAAACAATTTTATAAAAGTTTTTTAGTAGTTTCAAGTAAGCGTTATAAAATATAATTCACACTACAACGATAAAAATAGAATACGAAGTGTTGAAAATGTTTTCTTTAAGGCGCAGGAAGTAATTTTATATTAAACACTAGGAAAATATGATAGATATGCCACCAACTGAAAACTAGCAAATAGAAAGGTCAAAGCCATTTTGATAATTTCACTTTTGTACTTATAAAACTGTTAAAAACATTGTTTGTGCTTCAAAGAGTGATATTTTTACTGCAAATGAAATTTGATCCCGCCACTTTTTAATTATGTTTTTGGAAAAAAATATTAGTTATACAAAAACTAACTCCATCGACGTATCAATTTTCTAGTCGCAATTTTAACATTGTTTGTTTTAAATAATATAATCTTATAATATTTATATACTTTTCAACTGTGAATATCACTATATGTGCGGTTTATCATATTTTCAACTCATCTAATGTCAGTATTCCGAATTACTATCATTTTGAAATGGTGCCTTTCTATAAAATAATTTGATATCAATTGCAAGGATTTTGAGGTATTTTAGCTACTATGTTACCCTTACAAAACACTTAGTTCTAAGAGCGATGGTATTGCAGCAGAGCCAGTCTACTTTTAAAGCTATAGATTCCTACAAAAGTGCTTGTATGAAGATGGGATTTCTCACGTATGGTTTGGATAAATAATATTATCGATCTAGATAATTTGGCTAAGGATCTTTTTCCATCGATCATAAAGACAAGAGACTTCTCCTGTTTTCAGCAAGGAAAAAATTGAAGCACTAGTTTACGTGCTTGTTAGTATATTCAATGCACATGATGACTCAAAAAAGCTTCAAAAAAATTTTTTTATGGAACACCCAATCATTTTTTCGTCTAATTGACGCGCTTTGAACTGAGTGTAAAGTTATTACTCTTTGAAAAATTATTTTTCTAATTTTTCTCCGATGACCAATATTACAGGATATCATCAGTTACGTAGTTATTGTGACGCTAGTCGAATAAAACAGATAAATTATACTACATTACACGACCTCTAAAATCAATGTCAGCTGGTACTTCTCGAATGCTGCATTTTATTATTGGCGACAGCAAATATGTATTCGAGAAAGCAATTTGAGTGTATAACAGTTATTTCATTGTTTTGTAATTGTATTGAATATACTATACTATGAAATAATTACAATATGGAAATAATAACAGAATCGTGGTGGAAAACACTTCAATAAAATAATTTCATTAAAGCTTCAAAGAGTAGTTATAAAATCAGCTTGAAATAGTTTCATAAAGATCATAAACTCCTCGCTGAAAAATATTGTAAAACTGCTACAAAATAATGTACTGATATAAAAAAATATGTTTTATAAGTTAGTTGTCAAAACGTTTCTGTGATAATTCCGTGACTATTTTATAATGGTTTTTTAACTTTATTTCATGAATGTTTCTATGCTAAATTAATGAAACACTTTCATTGCCTAAAACTGCGATGTGTTCAAGGCTCCTTTAATATAATCAATTAGCATTTTGGAAGTAATTATAAAATACCAACAAAATGAAACTTTTATAGCACCATGAAATTATAAAACAATGTTGCTGGTTAGGTGATTCCATACTGCGAATGAGACCTCGCTAATTCTCAGTCGCATAAGTTGCGAGTTCTGAGAGTTGTCGCTACTACTGAGACAACTGGTTTCTAGAACGAAAAAAATAAGGAACGAATAAAAAAATGTGGCTTTCTACTGCTTCTCCTTCATGCCAAAGAAATGTGGAAATTTTCCAGAGAAAGGTTTTCTACTCCTCCACCTTTATACAAGAATGTGGGATTCTTCCATGAGAGGAAGGAGTTCCAAAATGGAATCATCTGTTGTCTTCCTTTCTTTGGAAGATTTCCACTTTTCTTGTGCAAAAACGAAGAAGAATAAAGCAAAATCCTTTTTTTCTCAAAGAATAATATCTCCTAAAAATATTTCTCTTTCAATTTGAAAATATATATCTTCATATTGTCTATAGAAATCGAAAATTAATTGAAAGTAAATTTGTTTTTTTATCAGGTACTTCATTAAAGTAAACGATTGTTTTTCACAACAGAAACTAAATGGTGACGACTGTTTTGTTTGTAACATATCGCAAAACCATGGAAATACCGGTTAATTGACACAACGTCGTTGCGGTCCTGAGTTCTAATCTACCTTCTAGTAGATAATTCAATTGATTCTGCTACGTTATATGATTGACAGGACTGTAGGTTCCTGAGTGGATGATTATCCAAAAATAGGTACCTACATCTGAAAATATAAATGTTGAATACGAAAAAACATCCTAATGAATCAAAATCTCAAGATATGAATAGACAATCATTAAAAATTATTTTGCTGGCTTGTATAATTACAAAAGTTATTGATTCAATTGTTGACCCAACCAAAAACTAATTTCAGATGTGACAGGAATATAGAATTTATTTATTTATTGATTATCCGTTTGACTAATAAGTATGTATAGGATTTGTCCAGCAATGAAGAACACATGAAAACGCAGTGTCCGTATCAATATAAAAACACTCTCAAATTAACACTTAATATAAAATTCAATACAAAAGAAAACTATTTTATGATATTAAAAATTCGTCTGGGTTATAAAAACAACTATCAATTAAATACTTTTTCAGATTTCAGATGAATTCATTAATTTTATTGAGCTTCTTAATGTCTTTTGGTAACTAATTGAAGATATTTGGGATCATCACATAAGGTGAATTAGAAGTAACCTTAATTTACAATACTGTAAATAGAAGTTATATTTTTGACGAGTATTCCTACTATGTTTGATTTCATTGGTGATAAATATATGTTTGTTTTTAAAGACAAAAATTGACATTTCGCATATATATATGCTGACAAGAGTTAAAATGTTAAATTGTCTAAATAAACTTCTGCAAGAGGCCCTTTTTGAGGCTTTGGCCAGTATTCTCAAAATATACTTCTGCGCAACAGATACATTTGATATCGAAGTCTGGAAGCTACTTGAGCATGGTATGGTGCCAAAAGTTGCTGATCTGTCAAGATATCTGTTAGGTTTCTATAGAGATAACCTAATAAGTTGATTTTACTCGTTAAATTCAAACAGTGTTGTTTCCATGTCAAACATGCATCAATGGTAGCTCCAAAAAAATGTGTCTCTCCTTTTCCCAGAATTGGCATGTTCTTAATTTAAAATTAAATAGGCACGCAATATTTCTGTCGATTGTGAAATCCAACCAATTGTATTTTGTCAGCATTGAGATAGAGAGAATTATCTCCGCACCAGTTCATAACAGATTGCAAAGTATATTTGTCTAAAAGTGAGGTTTCATCCAAAGACGTATCGTCGGCATATATTGTTAAAGAAGTTTTCCTAATATGGTATTCCAAATCATTTGTATATAAAAGGAACAATATAGGCCCTAATACCGATCCTTGCGGAACACCCATTGGAATATTTACCAAACTTGAATTACATTCATCATAATTACTCGTACTGGTTACTAATTATAACATATTGTTGCCTATTTTCTAAAAATGATGAAATTCTGGAATGTGCTACGCCCAAATGCCGTATGAGTGTAACTTTGACAACAAAGAATGAAGAATAATGTTAGTGCGTAAGATGTGATATATGAATTTATTTTCATAACTTCGAAAATACTTCCCAACTTCAGAAACTTGAAACTTACTATGTAACCTGGTATTTCAAAAGAAATCTAGACAGTTTTAAAAGTACAGTTTAGTTTACTAGCTTGTCATGTGACTCAGCTACCTTATTTTCTTCGAAGACAAAAACTTCGCTCGAATCGAAAATTGCGAAAGATGTTAGAATTTGCATAAAGTTCAAAACGAAAAAAATGCGTATTCGTGAGGAAAATCGCAATTATTTCTTCAAGGTCACTGTCACACTATATTCCTTGCATACCATCAGATTATCGATAAACGTTTTTTTAGCTTAAATCGCTATTGCTATTTCGCAAACAGTATATTCCACAAGGCTGGTTGAATCACAAAAAAACTTGCAGTTTCAAGGGTACAACATATCAGGAATATAACTGACCATTTAAGATATATTTGAAAACAACATACTTGGTCTTATTCCATTTTTGTTCTCACACATCAAACCATTTTTGCTTGTGAATCAATGTACCATAAACCGAACACATCAATAATAATTTATCTTGCTTTAGTGTGATTATACTCCACCACAAAATGTCATTTTTTTTCAAGAAATATGCATGATGATGATAATATCTTCACTAACTCACGGAAAGCTAGTCGTATACAGTGATTTTTACTATAAATGACGAGCCCCTCCACCGAGAGGGATTCTGATTAAATTGAGTCATTCAAAACTACATTTTATGAATGAATGGCGTAAGAATTTTGATATAGTTTTAAACTATCTCTAGTTTTCATCAAAATTTTGAAATTTCATTTTTCAAAAACAAAGCAAATCAAAGAATGGCATCCTGTGTCGAAACATCAAAAACACAATGAAGTGAAATACAATGAATAACTGTGAAACATTTTTTGAAAAAATATATAATGTGTTGCTTTCCATAAATAAATGGAAGAATGTGTTATACTTGTTATTATAAAATACATTCATTTATCGGTTATATCCTCAATCTTTCCTGATTTTAATGACCAACTCATCAATTTCATATTTATTCACTATCAATAGCATTTTAATTGAATATAAGGCAAAACAATGCAAAATACGTTTATTTACAAAAAAAAATATAAAAAATTTCAACAATAAAATAACTCAAAATATGTTTTTCAAAAGACAAGCTTAAATTTAATTTATTAGCTATCTGGAGTACCTCCAATCACTCATTACCAATAAAAACAATTTTATGGGCTTTAAATAGCCCCACTATTTTCGGTTCTGATTCAAAAATATTCAAAATATGTTTGTTATGAAAATTCTAGCAAAATTTCCACGTATAGTGGATGTTACCATGAAAATGTTTGTGATATTACACAATATAAGAAAAATAATTCCATAGCATGAAAGTCCCTTTCACTTTTCTGATGATTTTTCAACCTGTTAAGGATACACACCCAAATCAAAGAGATTTTCTGAAATCAAATTATGTCTAACCACATTTGAAATTATACAAGACAAGAAAACAAATTATAATACCTACAGCTATAAATAGACTGAAATGTATTCATTTTTAACAATGAAAAAATCAGGAGACTAATATTCATTTATTTTTATCAGAGGTAAATATCTTTTTTTTTTAATAATAATAAATTTTATTTTGGAAATTCAAAAATGGGTGCAATTTTTGTTTCAATCACAATTTCTCTATTTTTGGTCCAGAGAATACCTAAAAAATAACCTTAAATTACTTTAATTCGTCGACATATTATTCTAGTGGAATTTCCTCGACGTACTGGATGAAATAATCGAATATATTTGAAGAGTAATGTAACACTTATTTATCTATTTGCTTTTTAGAAGTAGATAATAATAATGAGAGTTTTTATTCACTATTAAAGTAATTTAATAGCAGTTATCAATTTACCTTTGGAAATTGCATTAATTGGGCAATAATATTATCGATGCAAGAGAAGAAAATGCAATTCAATTGAAATAATAATCAGAACAAATTCGAAATCATAAAACAGATAAACAATGTAAAAAAAATTATCACCCCATCTGCCTATGGATGTCATAGAAATGATATGATTTCCAAATTAATAATGGAGAAAAAATGCTCAAATGTCACAAGTCTGTAACTAATTCATCTTTTATGAGTTTCAAGATTCATTATGTTAATTTTTGAGCCCCAATTTGAGCAAATAAACTCAAGCAAATTTCGGGCAGTTGAAAATTGTATTGCTTCCCATTATTACAACAAATCCTCGAAAAACAGCCCTTAGGAAAACTCACTAGTTTCATGAATTGAATGAAAAAATAATTGTATTTGGGAATTAAAGATTCATTTGGGAAAAATTAGTACAAGCCATAAGCTAGCTTGTGAATTGTCGTTTTCATCAACTCCCAATTCAAGTTTATATTCATCGAGATAAAAACATTAATCAGTTACCTGCCAGAAGGATAACCTTCATTTCTTCGAATTAATTCATACTCGCATGTGAAGTTTTTTGGATATTCTTCCGACTGCCGGAAAAATTGAAAATCCAGATACATAGTAAGTCTAGAAACTCTTTTTTGGGGGGATAGAATATTATCAAATAAATGTGATGACATCATTGAAAATTCGTTAGTTTCTTCTTTCTGAAACTTCCACCTTGTCATTTAGTAATTAATATTCGCATCCATGAAAATTTTGTGATATTATTTTGCTATTACTGTCGAATGGTTCTCATTGTGAAAAATCGCACGAATCTTTTGAGGGTCTGATTCATAATATGCAAAAAAATGACATACTAAACCATTTGGATTTTTTTTCAAAATGATCACAAAACTACACATCATTTTCATGTATTTATACCTACAAAAAAACTTTTGAATGAAATAACATATTTGAAAGCTCTCAACATAGTTTGAATGTTACGTAGAAAAATATTTCAATATTACTGACACTAGAGGTGAATTTATCGTCACATAAAAAACCAGTAGTCTTACTAGTAGGTACGAAAGATAGTCTGATCTTCAGGTCAGATCGATGTCTCTCAAATGATATATTTCAACATAAGTACGTTGAAATACTCGAAAATGAATTATTTTTTGATAAACATATCAAAAATAACCAATCTTACTGCATTAAATAGTATATGCTTCAGAAATTATTGAATATTCCACTGTCTGAGAGTGATAAGGTAGATATTATAGACTCCATTTTTTCCAAAGAACTACAAAAGTAAGCCTTAGGACCTGGTCTACCCAAATTCAAGATTCGATAACGTCAGTTATAGGACATTGTCATATTTGGTTCACCCACCAATATCATTAGTGGGTGAACCCACCAATGATATTGCCCTTTTTTTGAAGGAAGAATGCGTGAACATAGCTTACTGAACGAATAATAATCTAAGTAAATTTATTAAAAACAATAAAGACAAAACTTTGGTATCGGATAGATCCGGAGAATATAAGCCGACTTTTGCGTCCTGTCCAAAACTGTATAGTGGCCAAACAGGGAGAACATTTCCTCAAATACTTAAAGAGCATGGAAGTAGTTTTTTAAATAGAAAGACCAATTCTACATATGCAAACTACCTTTTAGCAGAAGGACGTGAGTTCAATCATTACGATGTGTCATATTTAGAAGAGAAGAGTTTGAAACTTGATCAATAGATTCAGGAATTCAGGTAATTTACTGAATGATCAATTAGAATTGAATAACCCTCCGTTACTAAATATTTTTCAAATGTGGGAACTGGGATATGAGTTTTGGTAATTTAATTCGTTACAAACTTAGGTAGAAATCAGGTAATTGAAATGTAGGTACTTCAAATTGTAGAATAAGTTATATTTAGCAATGAATGTGTAAAATTAGTTAGTGAAGACACGCCTGAAGAAGCCATTGCATGGCGAAACACGTGTTGCGTTTTTGTGAAATTGTTTATTGAAAATTTTAAGTTAAAAATAATCAAGTGAAATATTTCGAATAGAATCACACAATTTTAATGAAAAACTAAATAATCACAGCTTCCCTAGCAGTGAAATGAATAATAAAATCCTTTTATTGATTTCGGTATTATCAACTTCTCAGAATTATCGTCCTTTCAAGAGTAATTCGATTGTTGCAAAAGAAAAGTCTATCGCTACAGAGGATTATACAGTTTCACCATTAAAGTGAGCACCATATGGGAAACTTTTTTTACGAAAAGTTTCAATGATGTTTAACTTCGGCACTTGTTTGTGCTTTAAATTTAACTTAAAATGATTCGGCCAACTGCGACCCACTGACGTTCAGTGTTTGTCAAATTCAACTTTTTTTTTATTGAAAAAGTATATTTCCAGATCGAATTTAACAAAAAGTTACCTGAAAAAGTTGTGTCTACGGCAATTTTATATCCATATACCAAATTTTATGCAACTAGGATAAAGTTAACGTTTTGCTTATTTTTGACAGATATCCCCTTTATTTTAAAAAACAAGTTCGGTTAATTGTCATCAATTCATGTATATATAACAAATTCATCATGGAGTTAAACTATTCTGATGAATTTTTACTTATACGAACATTTTTATAAAGAAATTAAAAATGTGCCATAAACATTTTAACATTACTGGTGCAAAGTTTCAATTACTTGGCTATTTTCTTAAACAAACGTCAGTACCTTCAATTTTGAAAAAGCAGACGCAACTCAAAAACTGCAATAAGTATTAATAAAATCACAAGAGTTGAAAGTACATTAAAATTTCAATATTCAGTATTTACCGATTATTTATAAACACTAACTAGGGCGGTAAGGATGCTTAATCACGTTGAATAAAATTTTTAACAAGGTCTTGACAAACAAAATGCATGCTATGGTAGTGTCTCAAGTTGTTGATTTACTTATCAAATTTTCAACAATTATTGTTGCAATAATGTTGTCTCTTCGGGAAAGAATAGAAATATATTCAATATGTGGTGAGAATACACCATACCGGCAAGTAGCTAACATTTTTAATGAACGGCATCCAGGATAAAGTATTCAACATACTACTGTGTCAAGGATAATGTCGAAATTCAGAGAAACAGGATCCGTAGCAAATTAGTGATCGAAAAAGCAAACTCCAAGTAAATATGATGAGGAGGCCCAACTTAACATTTGTTTGAAAGTTATTGAACACGGACAAACGAGCATAACCGATATTATAAAAAATACCGATTACAAGAGAGAAAGTGTTAGAACAATTTTATTAAAGAATAAATTTTGGCCTTACAAGCCAAAATGTA
>WOGN01010161.1:0-10511 GCA_015342105.1 Leptinotarsa texana | reverse complement strand
ATCCATCATATCCAATCCAGAAAATCTGGTACACCACAATGTAATAGCACAGAAATTCAAAAATATGTTTGCAAAAAAAATAAGAGCAGACTCTCCTTTTTACCAAATCAGTATGTTCCGAGTCTCCAACTCAAACAAGTATTTTCTCAACTTCCAATACACCCAATACTCTCCCTGAATAATCTCCCGAGCCAACATTGAATATATACTGCTACAATTTGACAAAGAGAATACAAATCACAGGATGTTTAATGTAGCATTCAACCAACTTTTGGAGTTCTGGAGCAATAAGAAGACTTCTTTCCATTATTCACTGATGCATCTTAAATGGAAGATGGAGTAGGGGTAGCTTTCACCAGCTCTGATTTCAGCTGTTCATTTAAATTATTGAAAGAAAACACAATACTCACAGGTGAATTATACGCTATTTGGAGAGCATAAAAGTACATGGAGGAAAAAACATCCCAAAATGCCTGATTGTCACAGATTCACTGAACGTTCTCGAAGCAATTACACAACTATACACTAATCATCACATCTTGCTTCGCATAAAACAGTCTCTCCACTCACTACATCAAAAACATATTTGCATCCAGTTTATGTGGGTCCCGTCACATATTGGCATAGTTGGAAATAAAAGAGCTGACAAACTAGTGAAAGAAGCAATTACTAACCCGCTTACAGACACAGTGTCACTTGCTGTTCATAAGGATCTGAAATCACTATACAAGCAAACAATCATCAACAGTTGGCAATCACAATGGAATAGTTCGTCAGCAAATCTTCATGAGATAAAACAGTCACTCTCTCCTTGGAAAAACAACCCCAATGAAAGAAAGCCCAGGTCATTTTAACTCGTCTTCGTCTAGGCCACACTTGTCTCACCCATGGATATCTACTATCTGAAGAAAATCACCCAGTATGCGAAGTATGTGATAGTCTTCAAAGTGTCAAACATATTCGCACCGAGTGCGAGCTACATCACAATGAAAGACAAAATTATGGCGTCCCTCAATCAATAAAGGACATATTAGGAGATTGATGTGATACTAATAATCTATTAGCTTTCCTCAGAAATACCAATTTTTTAACATACTCTCTAAGTTTTTTTCCATGAACATGTATATCGACAATTTGCTAATGACCCTAGAGGTCGATGCTACTGTAAATAAATAAATAATAAAAAAAATAGACATATGACTGAAAAAATGTGTTCTTGGTAATAAAATTCGTGATAAAACATGTAACCCAAAATTTCCACGTTTGATAGCTCCATCTCGAAGATGAGAAAATCGTGAAAAGGTGGCGTGTTAACAAACCTGCGTGCAATCAGTAGCATCAGAAGAGGCGACAGCAGTGTCGTAGTCGAATCCCGTGCGAGCCGAGTTTCATTCAATCATGACGGATATTGATCTCGACGCATCAGTGACCAGTCAATGAAACTGGCACGACAGCAAGAAAAAAAAACAGAACGGGGGATCACATGACGCGAAGAAGTCTGTTCGGAAGAATTTGTCTACTAAACGGTCTCGCATGCTTTGTAGGATACGAAATGTAACAAACCAACTTTTCTGCTTCATTTTTGAAGTGATAACTTCTTATGGGAGGGTAAACCGCCAGTTTGTCTGGTTTTTTTTTCTTTCACTCATACGTCAGCGGAAGGCAGATTCCTCCTCTCCCGTCGGACAGACGCTCATTGTTCACTTTGCGTTAGATATATATTATTGACAGTATTATAAAATTCTAACCAGCAAGCACGTAATATAATGTAGTATACTGAGAAACGTGGCTTGAAAATTATGATTCCAATTTCGTGCATGTACATTATTAGTATCATTATTCAATCCTACAAAAGTAACAATTGACTTATGGTAGTTATAATATATGTACATACAAAAAATAATCAATGAAAGATTATCACATTATTATACATGAAATTTCGGTAATAACCTAAACTTTTCTCAATTTGAACAATTTCAATAGTAAATAGTAAAACTTACATTAGTTTAAGATATGACTTCTGATGGATTCGAGAAGCATACGTTTTTATTTTTACACGCTTTTATTAGCTTCACCTGTATGTATGTATGTTTTTTTATTTAATATAACCGCATCAACTACAAAGGTTATTAGCAGTGTACTACAATTTGAATCACATCACAATAATATTAGATCTACAATATTCATGGATATCAGATAATTTAGTAAAATCTCAAATTTATCTGGATTAAAGGCATCACTGAGTTCTTTAGGTAGTCGTGTTGACAATCTCTCCTCTCTATAGTAAGGACACACCTTGATGATGTGTTTCACATCTAATTCTTCATCACGGGAAATACATATTTTGGGGTTTTCTTTCTTCAGTAGATGCTGGTGGGTATACTTTGTACAACCAATCGGGAGACGGGTTAGAATTGTCTGATGTTTACGAGAGAGTGATTGGTAATTTTGGAGGTTAAAGATAGGATTGATTGTTTTGAGCTTGTTATTCTCCAGAGCTTGCCATCTTTCCCTTCATGTATTTATTGTTAGTTGTCGTATTTTATGGATCAAATCTTCATATGGTACACAGCGAGTTGATAGACTGTTTTGATAGACTGGTCTCTCTAGCTAATGTGTCCCCAGTTTCGTTGCCAACTATTCCTACGTGCGAAGGAACCAATACGTTTTCCCATTTCAATTAGTTCTAGTTTGATATACTTCAGGAGGAAATTTCTAGGATATAGTTGTTGTATACCTTGTATAGCACTCAGTGAATCGGTGACGACGACGGCATTTTCTCCATGTTTCCTGCAGTGTGCAAGAGCTTTGGCTTTGGCAAATAGTTCTTCCGTATATATACTAGTTCCTGTTGGGAGTCGATAACTATAGCTTGCATGATCTGTGATCACTGCAGCCCCTACACTTTCACTGGTTTTAGACGCATCCGTGTATATGTGGAAGTAGTTCGCATACTTGGAGGCCACTTCAGAAAAAGTTCTTCTTACGTGCATTCTTGGGATAATGGGTCAGGATGGTATTGCAATCAGGAATGGCTATTGTCCATGGAGGAGGTATCTTTATCTTCAGAAGGAGAATGTTATGATGTAGTATTGGGTTATTCGGTATTTTGAGAATCCTGTGAATTACGGTAGTACTCAAATGTTTCACTGAAGCGATTAGAAAATGTATGTTTGTTTGCAACCATCCTTGCTTAATCTATTCGCGGGCAGATGGCGCTGTACATAACCTCCTTGATATATCGACAGTATTGTTTGATCTATTCGCGGGCAGATGGCGCTCTACATAACCTCCTTGATATATCGACAGTATTGTTTGATCTATTCGCGGGCAGATGGCGCTGTACGTGACCTCGAACTCACTGTACATGAATTTCTTCATTTGAAAAAGTATTTTTTATTAACAAGTTCGCCTGCTGCCTCATTTGTAACCCTCCTTTGTGCGCCTACTGCCTTAGGCTTGGTAGTTGATTTGCAGGCTCCCTCTCTGGAAGCTCCCTCTCTGGAAATATCAATCGCCATTTTTATAAACAATATACAGCTGATTGATCCTAACGTTTTGATAATATAAATATAATTTAAAAAGACTAAATAGGCACGCTTCTATAGCATACGAAAATAAAAAAAGAAAAATAAATTTATTTTAAAAAACTAAAAAACACGCTTTTAAAGAACATCGAACTAAAAAGTTAAAAACATTTTTTTTAATTTAAAACAATAACGCTTTGTACCATATTTTTTATATCATGCGCCCGTCGCTTTTTTCACAATAATACTAGTATTTGTCGTTCGTTATTGTTTTAAGCTTATGTAAAAAAAAATATTTTTAACTTTTTAGATCGTTGTTCTTTAAAAGCGTGTTTTTTAGTTTTTCAAATTATATTTATTTAAAGATCAATTTAGATTAGTTTAAGTTATCACTTCTATCGGGCGTCCCGAGACGTACACGTTTTTTAAATATGTATGTTCATTTCAGGACTTTGTTCAGTATTTCTGCAAAAAAATCATAATCGCATCTGTTTGAAAATACAAAATAGTACCCACTCTTGTAAATCAATCATTAGGTCTTATGAACGTGTGACAGTCAATTTGTTTTGAAAAATATCGATTGAATTGTGCCCATATTCCCCTTCTTGTGTACTCAACTCAACAATAACGTTAATTTAATAGACTTTTCTGAACAAAATGTAATTTTGTCTTTCGGTAATTAGCTAAGTAGTTGATTGCCACTTCCATTTTCCCTGAAAGCAAAAATAAAGGAAAGTAATGCCGATTTCGAAGATTAAAGTGAAAATAGAGTGCTAAGAAACTTGATGTGTATGGAGCAAATAGGGTATGAACTACCAGTGATATTATTTTGTCGATTTTGAATCCAACACGTGTATGAATTGCACTAGGAAACTACTTTTTCTATAATTCAATTAAGTTGCATTATCTATGTTTATTTCAGTATTTGATGGCTATATTATTATTATTGAACGGAAATAATTAGTGAATTAAAGTTTTTTGCATTAAACTTACTTTGAAAAATGATGAAAGTAGGGTTTCAGCATTTCTCTGCAATTTTAAAAAGGAATTACAGAAGATAGTTCTTGCTTTTTCGATTCATATAAGGAACACAATTATTGTTATTATTATTCATGAACAGTAACAATGTATTATTATTTGAGAAGGGTAGAGAGGTTCAAACTAAAAAGCGTGAAACAAGATAATAGTGAAAAATAAAACAAAAATCGTTGAAATCTAGTAAGTTAATGTGCTGAAACGAATGAAACAAGTTTCATTCAGAAAAAGATTGTATTAAAAATGCATTATACCTGATTGCATGCTTTGAAATTAAAAAAAAGCTAGGATAGGTGAACCATCATGCTTCGGGATAACATGATCAGCGGTTCAACAAAAAACAGCGATGGACATGATCATAAAAAATGATTCAGTATTCACTGATATATTCGCTCATGAAGTTTTCAGGATGATGTGGATAGTACAGGGTATACCAAAGATGTCTAAAAACTGGTAATGTGAGACTGAAAATGAAAGTAAGGAAATAAATCTAAAAGCGAACACTTCATTTTATTTGCTGGTTGCTCTGATGATGGTGAATGATGGAAGAAACTCATTACTCAGATGAAGTACCAAAAAACAATAGAAAGTTCAATATGTCGTTGGTTCCACATCTCAACTCCAGGTACCAAAATTATTGAAAAAATACCAAACGATACATGTGCACTAATTTCTCTTCAATTGAACAATTATAAATGAAACAAAAATTTTCACATATATTTTTTTCCTGAAAAAACTCATTTGTATCCATTTTATTTGGAGATTAATTCAAATTGCTTGAATTGACAGTTCAAAATACCCTTTATGATTCGGAAATCGAATTTTTTAAATAAAAACTTGTCCGAAAAACTCAAAGTTGAGTTACAATTATATTGTATTTGCAATGTTGAAGCCAAAGGCACAATTATAACTGGAAAAACTGATATTTATAATATCGGGTAAGCTTGGGTGGAATTGCAGCGTCTATTGAATTCCTGGTATCCAGCGTGAGATACTTAATGTAAAAGCACTCCGGGAAATAGCTTTGGCTATATCTATAACATGGGTTGCCCATACATAACATGCGTGTTCGAATAAAAAGAGGTTTAACTTTTCCGGACTGGATGCTTTCTTCACTCACTCAATCGGCCGATTTGTGAGTTGAAGGTTCACACCCCAGGCTGAACGCTCGATTTTCACTTGCTATCATCCAACCCGTGTTAGGAATCTAACGTTAAAAGGTAAGATCTCGTTAGTCCTTAGCTCGCCCAAGTTTCGACTTCTGAGGGATATCGTTCGTAGGGGTGCGATAGCTGGTTAACGGAAAAACATAACATAACAACATAACAAATTACCAACAAAATACAAATCAGATTACGTAATCTGGTAAGGTTGATAAGATTAACCAGTACGTAGTTCTATGAACAGAGCGCGTTCACCATTTCAGAGGGGGTACCGGCCTCTGCAAACCCTTTGGGGTTTGCCAAATCAAAAACTAGAACTCAATCATGAAATTTAATTAGATTTTCACCATAATAAGTAACCAAATCCATAATAACTATTTACATGAACTTTATTAGTAGATTTTAATATGTGCTTCCATCAAGTATTAGCTAATTTTTTCCAATTATTCAAAATTGTGACCTGTTTCAGGATTTCACACATGAATAATGGATTACCTGAAAAATTCACCCCTTCCTTGTAGACCACCAAGTATGTATGTTAGGGTTGCCTTAAATTGTGTGTTATTTTCTGAGTTGATGAATTTTCCGGCTCCCTTCAAAATTTTTCAATCCATGTGAAAATATTGTCAGTGAATTTCAGCTCAGTCAGGTAATATTGCACCCTAGAAACCCTATGCAAACTTTCTGATCGAAATGCGGTTCATCTTCTACTTGCCGCAGCAGAAGGCTTCGAAAGTAATATTTAAGAACTGATATTAAACGTACTTGGAACAAATTCACAGGAAATTCAATTAAGCAGATTGTATTGCTTGGGTGTTAAATTTTTATATCAAACTGCACATATAAGCCGGCTTTATAAGGTGCGTAAAAAGTTGAAAAATCAACTCAAAAATAGCTACTTCCAGCAGCAGGGAATAATTATTAGCTATTTCTGTATTTTGATATAATTACAATAAACAACCAGTCGAAGTGGTTTAGTAGAAATTTCGAAAAAATATTCGATCATGACTTACTGTACCTTCCATGTTGGAATTACCTCTCTGGATTAGTATTAAGAACTACTTTCGATTTATTGATGTGTTCCATTTCTTGGAAAGATGTGATTTTGAAGCTGAATAAGAAATATTCTAACATTTCAACCACGAAAGAAGTAGAAGAGCAATTCTCTGTGTAGATTGTTCCTGTTGAGAAAAAAAATATCAGTGTTATCAAAAATAGTCTGACAAAGCAGTGAAATCTAATTGTTTTCGTTTTCATTTTATGGTCAGATAATGAATTCAAAATCAGAAATACTGATTTCAGGTGAAATTCAGAATGTCCAATCTTTGGGAACCACTTTAATAATTTACAATCTAATTTATTGAAATAAACACATTTTCACGTATTGGCCTCGCTAAGTAAGTTCTTTACTTATTTTTTTTTATATAAATCTGCATCAAACTGTAGCCCCATGTTTATTCACGTCAATTATGAATTTCATCTGTTCGGACTTCGAATATTATGTGAAATGATTCGAAATCCCTGAAAGAACCAATAAATACAATTGAAAAATAAAAAAATACCCGAAAATCACAATTATATCAGGCAAACAATCACTGAAAAATTAAGAGATTCCAAGCCAATTTACTTCACGACGTTTCGATTGTTAGTGATGACTAATTCCTCATCAGTGATATGACTATTTATGGTTCATTCGAGTACTTTCACCCATCTCCTTTTTCTGCTTCACCGGTTCAGCGAAAGATGACCTTTTGGTAGAAGTTGGGCATTTTTCGCTCGTATGGGTTTCCATTTATTGCGTATCTCTATTATACTTTGCCTGAATATATTGTTGGAAATCATGTATGCGGCTTATTTGAATTTTCTCCTGCACCAGTGTTCCTCCCTGTGTATGATCTCAGCTTGGGACTACTCGATGTTATGCTGCTTCCGGATTCGCTGGTTTCCTTTTGCTTTATATGTTTCTTGTGATCGGCAATGCGAACTATCATTGGCCTCTTAGTTTCACCGATATACGATTTTCCGTACTCACAGGGTGTCCGGTAAATGTAGTTTTTGGAATCGCAGTCCGCGTTTTGTGCCCTGGTTTTCGTGAGGTTGCTACGGATAGTGTTTCCGGATCTATCTGAAGCAGGTTCTGATGTTGTACTCGAACCCAATTCTTCTCATCCTTTCCGATAATTCTCTGATGTAGGGAAATGCAAGTACTGATTGTGACGGCTTCTCTTCTTCGTAACGCTGTTCCTGTATTCTAGCCAAAATCTATTTCACCATTTCGTTGAAGATCATTTTCGATTATGTCTGGTTATTTCTCGAGAACTTCCTTCGTATTACAGAGCCTGAAAGCACGGTCTATTACGAAAAAAGGTCTCAAGAAGGAACTAGACATCCCCAAAAATGATTTTCAACAGAATGGCTACCCCAAAGCGATGGTAGAACAGACTTTGGCTAAAAGACAGCAGGAGCTTCGCAAAGAAAAGAAGCCATCACAACCAGTGCTTGCACTTCCCTATATCAGAGGACTATCAGAAAGGATAAGAATAATTGTTTACAAGTAGAACATCAGAACCTGCTTTAGTTCGGGAAACACTATTCGTAGCAGCCTTACGAAAACTAGGCCACCAAACGCGGACTGCGATTCCAAGAATTGCATTTACCGGATACCTTGTGAGTGCGGAAAAACCTTGAAACTGTGAAACTAAAAGGCTATTGAAAGTTCGCATTGCCGAGCACAAGAAACACACACAACAACATAACATCGAGTGGTTCCAAACTGAGATCATACACAGGAAGGGAAACTGGTTTAGGAGGAAATTCAAAAAACTGCATATATGTTATCCAACAATGTGTTTCGCCAAGCTAGCGTAGAGATACGCAATATATGGAAATCCATAATCAAGCGAAAAATGGCCAACTTCCGCCAAACGGTCATCTCCTGCTAAACTGGTGAAGCGGAAAGAGTAGGTGACTGAAATTACGCGATTGACCCATGAATAGTCATCTTTCGGAGAAATTAGTCCAGTCATAACCCGAAGACGATTATGGATACTAACAATCGAAACGTCGTGAAGTAACGAGGCTTGGAATCTCTTAATTTTGATTTTTTTATTTTTTGTTTGATTGTTCTAATTTTTACTTTTATTTGATTTCATTGTAATTTCATTTCAGTGTTTTTTGCTCAATATAATTGTTAGTTTCAGCTATTCTTTTCAATTTTTCATTTGTGTTGGTTCTTCTAAGGTTTTCAAATCATTTTATGTAACATTAGACAATGGAAGTCCGAATTAATGAAATTCATCATGAAATACTGTTAATCACCTTCAACAAAACATGTCAAACATAATCCCTCCATCTATTTTTATGACAAAATTGCGGCGTGAATGTCCGATTTCTAGAGATGTGGAATACTGCATCCCGAAATGGACGGAGAATGTTTTTACTGAATAACTTCAATAACAATTTGTTGTTTTTTTGTCAAAATTTCATTATATGATTACCAGATTAATCCTCTTTAAATTCACAAATATAAAAAGTATACAAACTATATTTCAGAACAGAACGGTTTTGTATATGTTTTGAATATAAACATACTGTATATAAAATTGGATGTATTGAAATTCGAACAATAGAAACTAGACCAGCGAAATTCAATTAATCTCATCGCGAAAACGGATGAAAATGCTCTCTCGTCCCGTAATGGCAATGATAAAAAACGAAAAACAGGCATTCGTTAATAAACGCGAACAAAAAACAGTAACGAAACATTGTATTGCGTATCCCAATTAATTTCGAAACGTGGGTGAGTTATTACGGAACCTAATATAGAACAGACACACGAACATTTAATAAAACTCATCCCAATTTAATCTATTTTAATAGCAGTCATTGTCTGAGTAAGGAATTACAAGTTTAATTAACAACTGTGAAGAATTTCGCTCGCACACACACATTGTGCTATAATTCAATTAAAATTTCTAATTCGTTCGACGGTTAATATCTTTTATGCTCGTCCCGTAATTACGACGAAATTCTGGCACTTCTGCCAGTGGGATTATTCTGGTAATTCGTTTGGGATGGTGATGGGGTCCGTTGTTCAGTCGATACGGTCAATCGAGCGCGGAGTTCGATTGCTTTTTGAATGCGTTGAAATTATGCACACACACTCTTTCTTCAACTTGCCATCAGTACCTAGGATGAGAAAATTTACTAAATCATATACTCTTGGAAGAAGTTTTTAAATTTTCATCATCAAAATAACGTAGCATTTTCTTAAATATCATTCTGAAACATGGCTATCAAATTTGTGTGTTCGTAAATGGTAAGGGGTAGAGAGATGATATTCTTCTTCAAGGGATCGACAGAATAATTAATTCATATCGCCCGTCACGGTGTACCTCTTCTTGGCTAAGGTGTTTGGTGAAAAAGTTATTCATATTTAGATTTCAAACTGTCTATCTGTAATTTGAAAGAAAAATGGAAAGAAATGAAAAAACTGAATATAACTCGTAAACAAAATATTGTGATATCGGAATCATTAAAACATCCTCAAGGATATAACAACTTTTTAATCAATGAATTCGGAGATGATCGAATGCCTGATAATAATAGTGAGATGGATGATTCCGAACAATTTTTCTTTGAACATACAATTGAAGATGAAGTGATTATACCCTTTTTGACGGATATTTTCAATGCCTGTATATATGAAAATTATTTTTCTATCGCCTGGAAAAGAGCATTCGTTTTACCTTTGCCTAAAGTTCCTAATGCAATCGATTTTAGCCAG
>WOGN01010160.1:0-10511 GCA_015342105.1 Leptinotarsa texana | reverse complement strand
TGAAATATGAAGAGATCATAACTCGGGATGCATCACGTAGTAGAACATTCAAAATCGTGTGATTTATCATATCATATTCTTTAAAACAGTCTAGCAAAATCAAAATACAAATTTCAAAATTGTCTCCGACTCTTGAGAATTTGGTCTACAACATCTGCAAATCTAGTACTACAACTATATTCACTTCCTAATTCAGACTGTCTTAGGGGTGAGATATCATTATCAACAAGATGCTGTCTAATTAAAATTTTCATAATTTTTTCCATCAATTCCGAAAATATCGTAAAATACTTATCAATCTAAGGTCATAGAAATTTTCAGGCTTGTTGTTTTTAGAAGTATTTGTGATGTTTTTGCCATAGCTCTCTTGAATATTACTGGAGTTTAATTCCAACACAAAACCGTTATTTTTACACCTCGACACGTGCTTCAATCACCAAGTGATCATCTTCATAATAAGAATTAAACTAAATTAGATATAGTCTTGTCCTTTTTAGATACAATATTATTCTAATTGATACCATAGATACCTCTTATAGGTACCTGCATCTTAATTTTACATGTTGCCTCACCTACAAGTCTTGCATAAATTTCACAATATTACCTTATCTAACAGTCAGGTAAATCTGATAATAAAATATTATTTCAACAAGCTATATAGTATACTATTAGGTATTGGTCCACTATTATTATTCGTAATATTATTATGTTCACTTATTTCTACACTCTCATGGGCGTCCAGATACCTGTTGTCTAACTAATCTTAATGAATGAAAGTCTATGGAAACAAGCCTTACCGGAATATTCCTGACAGTTCACTTCACTGTCGACAGCACAAACACGTTGGGCTGATTTTTTTTGGTACGTCTTTTGACATTTCCTCTTATACACGGGAATTTCACGAAAGAAAAACGGATAATACCGGAAATTGGAGTCAGTTACGGTTTCTCGAGGGGTATTGTAAATGATATTATAAGGTAGGATATTATAATGAATGAAAGCTTGACTTTTAGAAAAGACGAAAACCAAGACAAATATTTCTCAGTTCCATCCCACCAATATACGAAGGACTTCAAAAAGATTTTCAAGAAACTAGGTATGCAGCTGGTATTTAAAACAAGTTGTAGACTACACAGCCTTTCAGGAAATCCAAAAGATAAAGTCGAGGACTCGGAAAAGTCTGAAATTTATGAAAGCAAATGTATGTAAGAACTGCTATGCAAGAACACTCAATACACCTAAAATATGAAAGAAAAATCAGCAGTCGCTCATCATATTTAGATAAGTTAACAACAACAGGTATCTAGATGCCTATGAGAGTGTAAAAATAAGTAAACATATTAATATTATGAATAATGACAGTGGACTAATACCTAATAGTATACTATTGAGCTTACTGAAATAATATTTCAATATCAGATTTACCTGTTAGATGAGGCAATATTGTAAATTGATCACTAGTAGATAAGACAACATGTAGAATTAATTTAATACAATTAAGACGCAGGTACCTAGCAGAGGTATTTAATGTATCTAATTCAGTTCAATCTTTCTCTTGATGATTGAAACACGTGTCGAGTAGTTAAAAATAACAGTTTGGTGTTGGGATTATAATCCAGTAATATTCATTACTACACCAAAGGTTCCAAATAGTACATCACAAAATATAGCTCTCTTCTCCGCAAGTCCAACAAAAATACGAGGGTAGAAGTATACAACAGAACTCGCTATCCATATGATGATTTAAGTGTAAATATAATCAACATATAGTATCTTCATATAATATCTTAAATGGAATGATCAAAAAAACTTTTGTCTTAAGTACCCCTAGATTTTATTTATACGTATAAATAAAATCTATCAGTGGTAATTAGACAAAAGTGTCTTTATTCATTTCATCATATTGCATTCAAAATAATAATTTCCAAATTTCGATATGCTTTTTCTCAATGAGAAAGAAAATTGCTTTCAAAATGTATAATTTTTATTTTGTGTTGTCTTCATATAGCACTTTCACATTGTAATTAACTTTATAGTTATGTGCGAACATACTTATATTTGAATAAATTTTACGAAAGGTCATTATTGTTAGTTACTAGCTGAAATATCCGGCTTCTCTCAAAGAGTTGACTTAATAAAAAGATAAACCTGTTACAGAACTTTCTACAGCATTCGCTGAATCCAGGATATTCCCGAACTCTCCAAACTATTCTCGAAAATCCCACCTTATTTAAGAATGTTCCGAAATGTTCCTCAATATTGTGAAATGTTTCCAAAAACTCTTTAATGTTCTGGACTCTTCTGGAGATGCCTAGAGAAGTAAACAGCGAAACTTCTAGTTCGTATATCTTCAAAAGCGCACCTTTAAGGAAAAAAACAGAAATTTTCTTCTCAGACTCGGAATACCTAGCGCATATATAACTAATTTTTTCATTTCACTATGGTCTGGCATATCAAAGGATATTCCCGAAAGTTCCAGAGTAATCTCGAAAACTCCCAAGTATTCCGAATTAATCTGTAAATTATAGAAAGCGTAAATCATAGCCCTTATATCTAGCTCATCTTTCAGGTAAACACAGGAACGCTTTTAAATGTTGGGAGTAGAAAACTTCTACAAGATATAACTTCAATGATCGTTCACAGCGATCTGGAATTTTACGGGATGTTCCCAAACGTTCCAGATTGATTCCGAACATTCTATAACTTCCAGAATGTTCCGAAATGTTCTGTAATTTTATTGAATGCCCTCGACGAACAATTTCGTCGCGCATCGCATCGCGCTGTTCTAGAACTTTCTAGAGAGCGAAAATTTCAATCCTCATATTGAGAACCTTTCCCATGAATGAGATGATGTGATACTATAATAGAGAAAATATAGGCACATATTTCCTGCTTTTTGTTCGGAGCAACGAGAATGAATGATTGCTTAACGAAACATTGTCCAAAATTCATAAAATCGTTTGGTAGCTTCTTCAGAGTTATAATTTGTATGAGCAACTACCTCCACAACACATGAATATATTAAGGTCATTGAAATCAACTTAGCATTATTCAGACCGACAAACAAAACAATGTTGATGTATCTTCGGTATGTCACGCAACCATCATTTGAATTTTTGAAGATGATCTATTGTTCTATTTCTACAAACTGCGTCACTAGACTTTTGATGAGGGAATACTAGGTTAAGAGGAAAGTTTATGTAACAACGAGGACATGTTGAACATATTGCTTCAAGTTTCAAACTCAAAATGAGAATGAAATTTGATTTATGGGGTTGATTCTTTGAAATCATCACACACATGTGAGTATGTGAGAAAAATTGAGCAAACGGCGGACACGTGATTCTGGCTATCGGCCTCATATATCAAATAAACAATATGCCTCACTTCTTCTGTAATAATCGAGGTAAAATGATAAAACTCTCAGGTCTGACGGACATACTCAAAATGCACCTATCACTTGAAAGAGTTGGTCAAAGTGATATACACTGTCCGCCACTCCCGATGCATCAACCCATTTTTACGGTAACAAATACTAGGGGGCGAAATAGGCTCGGAATTCCTTCAGATTCGCAATCAGTACTACAACTTACTACGAATACACTTTTTCCATAAAAAAATTTCAGTCCTGAAAAATCTGAATTTGTCTCGCTTCTCATGGAAATACCCCCGTATCTTTTGAAATTTTCAAAGTAGTTTTTTTTTGGTTTTGACATCAGTCCTGAGAGTTTCATCATTCTACCTTAATTATTCCTTGAGAAGTGAGACAAATTCGGATTTTTCAGGAATTACATTTTTCCAGGGTAAAATGTATTTGTGGTAGGTTGGTAGTCCTGATGACGAATCTAAAGAAATTTTGAGCCTATTTTGCCCCTAAGTATGTTTTACCGTAAAAATGGGTAGCATCGTCGCGAGTGGCAGGCAGTGTATATTACTTTGACCAACCCCATTCAGAGGGTAGGTGCATTTTGAGTATTCACATCTGTGGTGAGAGTTTTATGATTCTACCTCGATTTTTACGGAAGATACGGAACAGAAAAACGCAAAACCGTTAACCGGAAATATACCTAATATTGAATACCAGGGAATGAAAAATCTACGAGAGAATGAGGAATTTGCTACCAGCGGACAAAGACAATGCAACAATAATGTTGAATACCAAGAACTAAGAATCCAAAATGATGAAACTACTAGGGGATCCAACTACCTATCTAGAGAAAACTACAAAAACTTCTATCAATTATTCTCCTATCGACGACAATATCAAAAAACCGCTAATTCCAAAAGAGAGATCGTTCAAGTGCCTCTAACTTTATGGATTCCCCAAAGTCCACAAAGGAAGGGCACCTCCTAGGTCAATCGTGAGCTCGGTAGGTTCACCAGTGCATCAATTAGAAGATGGATTCATATGTACGCAACGCCGACCATCTCATAGACGTATTAAAAACACAAACCGTTAGTCCAGATGACATTCTTGTCAGCATTGATGTAACGTCTTTATTCACCCTGGTACCCACCAGAGGGTCACTAGAAGTAAGCAAAAAGAAATACAAACCGGAAGAAAATATCATCACCTTGGCGGAATATTGCATCAAAAAGACGTACTTCACCTATATTGGCAAACGATACTGACATATTGGGGGGACACCAATAGGTTCGCCACTGTCACCCATTGTTGCCAATCTCTTCATGGAAGGAATCGAAACCAAAGCAATACCAACGTCACACTTGAAACCTAAACTCTTGCTGCGATATGTCGATCAAATTTACGTGATTTGGTTACATGGACGCCAGAAACGTTGATGGTTTTTTAATCACTTGAATGAAATCCTTCCACGGATACAATTCAAGAAAGAAGTTGAAGAGGGTAACCGGTTCGCAATCTTCTCCTCTCGAACAATCAAAGAGGCTAACGAAATTGAAAAACGACCGAGTAATATGAACACCGAAGATCACCAACAACATGGAGATCCGTTTTATCGCTTCACAAAAGCATCAGCACATGACCATACAGGTAGAGGCAGGACAGGCAGCATAGGTAGTCGAACAAACACAGGTAGTGACAGCAACACCGGTAAATGGGAACTGCGTTAAAGTAAGCAAGACATAAACGGAACCCTCAGGCTGAAAAAGTTGTCTACGGGTGGCTCTTAAATTGAAATCAAATTGGGAATGATCAGAATAGTACTCATCTTCATCTTTTGATTTCCATGGAATTATTTTCCAGCAGCTGCATTGACCTTTCTCATTTTATTTCTTGAATAAATTCTGAAGTGATTGTGTATATATGAAGTTGTAGATATATTTCCACATTTATCTATATATTTATGAAAAGGCACAAAATACTGCAACAATTGGCTTTAGCAGCTCATTTTTTCTGGTGAAGATGATTTTCGTCTCAGTTCTCATAGCTTATTTTATAAATTCCATACTTTCCACTTTCTAGCATATTTTTTTCGGATTGCTAATCAAGTTTGAAATAAGCCCACTTCGTGGTTTCCCTCAATTATTATGTTAGAGTGTCCGTAGACATTGGTTTCCAATATTTTTATATTTGAGTTAGTCATACCAATACTGCACCTAATTATTTTCAATACTTTTATGTGAATTCGTGGAAAAATATCTAATGATTCAGCATCTAATGATCTAACGTTAAAAATGTCTGATATTTGTTACAACAGTGAATTCAGGTATGTAGCTCACTGGTTTTCATCACGGAACTGTTTTAGAACAACTGAACTAGAGGTAGAATAAAAAATGATGTCAACTCTAGGAAGAGTAAAAACCAAACGTTCAATTCTAGGTCAGCTGTGAATCAGACACTATAAGGAAGATATGTGTCCCTGATCATGAACTTACTGTTATGTAAACATTACTGTAGTACACACGCATTTCATTGTGACTGTCTACCTTATTCTTATTCCGCACACTGCTGCCATGTAGGTACAATGAATACGTGATTCCTCATTTAATGAACTAAGCGGATAAATTTATTTCGGAAACTCCATGAGACTTATGAATCACATATGAAGGTCTATTCGTATTAAGTTGAGATGAACATTCTCAGCAGACCAATGTTAGCCGAAATACACTAACTCGGTTTGTATAACAATAACTGATTAACGTTCATGGAGAGCGAGAGAATATCAGTGGAGATTTTTGCAGTGATTCAACGTAAAGTGACTCAGGGCATCATGATCAGAGGGGGATTTTTTCACCTTAAATAAGTATTATTAGATTTCAAAGGTATTTCACTAGTGGAAGAAAAAATTTCTGAATGGATAGTTTGTGTAATTCTCAAAAAAATCACATATCTTTCAGAAGTTTTCCACGTTTTTCGTTCAATGGTGCGAAAGTAGAAACGTTTTTCACACAAAACTAAAATCTTTTGACATGTTTTTATCATAGATGTGGTCAGAATGAATTTTCAAATAAAAATAATCGTACTGAGAACGGTTGCTAATTGTTCAGTGAGTGACAAGATAGAAAAAAATTGAAAATTAAATTTTCATATATCTAGAAAAAAAATTCACGAGACTATTTGAAGAGAAGTACTCGTTCAGAAATAACAATAAATACTGAGTCGGAGTTTACACCGAAACTGAGTTAGGAGACGACAATCTAAAGACCTTCAAGCACAATATACTTTCGCTTATGAATAAAAAATAAATAGACGTCGAAAGAGACAGAGAGGTTTTTTGTGAAAGCCAATTCTGGTATTTTAAATCTTTCCATGCGTATATGCGATTTAATTTGAAAAAAATATTGTTTTTATATGCGATATTTTGTGTGTGTGTGTGTGTGTGTGTGTGAGTGGGAGGATTGGCATTGGAATTATCCTTTTGCCACAGAGTGAATGCGATAGTTTGTATTCGCCTAATCCTTAAAAAGCAGAACATGAAACTGTAGATCTATTCAATGTATTATGTTAAATAATGCTTCACATAACTATTCACTTGATGAAAATATGAACAGAATTCATTGTAGGAATAGCTTCCATTTAGGAAAAATTGAAAAACACTAATCAATAACTTTGTCTTATATATGTAAATAACTTTTTTAGGTTCAAACCCGATGGCGAATATAATTTTTTCAATATATCAACTGAATATCACAAAAAATTCCAAAATCCACTACAATATTTCCTTCCCAAATAATTTCTTGTAACGCAGTTACCAATTTTGAAGATTGGTTGTACTACCAACGGAAACATAAAAACTTGGCCAGCAAATTTGGGTGTCACACCAATGGGTGTCTACTTATGTATCGCTTGAGTTTATTCAGTGATTTTTATAATTACGTTATTTGGTTTTTCACAGTTTCTCTTCAATCGAGGACTGATTATGCCCAACAAGCTGAAGTAGCCATCTACCGGTCATATATATAGTCATATACTTAGACTTTCTACTTTTCCATCATTGAATTAAAAATATACTCAAACTACTGAGTAGAGCCTTGATGATGGCAGCACGACCAGCTGTCGAATGCGCTCGCATATAATTGAAATGGAATTATAAAACTTCAAATCCTTTTTGTAACTTATATTAATATTAAAATACTGAAAATAAAGATAAAGTAATTGCATCATTCAATATAACACATATATAACATGTACAAAAATATCATTAGTCTTCGTAAGTTGACTTATTTCACTAAACAAATCCAAAAAGCGGCCTATCTGGGAATGAGTAACGGATATCTCGCGACTATTATTAAATATGAGAGCGGTTCAGCGTCTTAATACCAGACATGCGTTGGAGGACCACTCCTCATCGTTCGTTGCGCTTGTTTGCATACCAACTTGCCCTAGTGATATTACGTAACTGTAGTTAATATCAGACTCCCTTCTTCTTCTCGAAAAGTCAAAGGTATTTTTTAGAGAACGTGTGGTAAATTGCTTCACGATTGTGTTTGGAAAGGAACAATTAATAGTTTGTTCATCAAAACATGTACAAATTTTACTTCTGAACTCAAGACACTGATCATTTGCATAAGTGTTCAGAAGTCGATCAGATCGCCCAGGGATGGGGGCATCACTAACGGAAGCAGTTCTAGTTATCTGCGTGACGTACGGACCCAGTATATAGTACAGAAAGTGATTTCCTGAGTGTATTTGATATAAACCAATTCCATGCCGAAGCACACTGGAAGTATAACACGTTTTCCTACCTTATAGACTGTAATCAGTATGGTGCAATCAACACCATGAATGGTAAAAAACACTTGCAGAAGACAATGCTAATACACAGTCATAAACAGAATCCAGCCGCTGAATTCATCTGATAATCATAAAAATTGCCGAACCTTTTGGAAATATTTGAAAAAATTTAATCACTTTACAGTTGAAACAAGAATAACTAATTTTACGGCTGCTACTTATGCCGAAAGAAGACAGATTCGAAATTATCGGAGCCAAAGAAGAACAGACACGAAATTGAGTACCTAACTATTGACAGAAAGTTGATTAAACTGAATCCTCAAAATCAACAAAGCTTCTGATCATGATGATGAAGTACCTGACATCATACTTCAACAATGCACGAAATACTTTGCGTCGGTGTATATTGAGAAAATTTGATTCAAATCCGTATTAGTACACTGAAAGTATTTGTCTATCATAATAATGTCTATCCCCGGAACGTTGTGTAAACAATGTGTGGTTGACTGGGTAGATGTCCATCAAATTATTTCAATTTGTATTGCTTTCTCACTTTTAATGAAGTTGTCATAGCGGGCTTTCTGGTTACTATATTGGTGACAAGAATTTAGGAGGAACGCAATTCGAAGTTTGAACAAGCATGGCAATAATTGGAGAAATTCAGTCGTTTGATCCAAAAAGTGACAATTGGTTGTTGTACCGAGAACAATTGGAGCTGTTTTTTACTGTGAATAGCATTGCATTCAATGAAAAAGATCCTAAGAATGATCGCACTTCTGCACTTCGCACTTCTGAGATACATATAAGGTACTTCGAGATATATGCACACCTAATCTACTAAAGGAAAAGTCTTATGAACAATTGTGTACTCATTTTTCTTCAATAACCTGTCTATACCGTGAAAAAATTAAGTTTTACGTAACTAGACAGTGGGGCAGAATACGAGATTGTTTATGTGAAGAGAAGCTTGATGTCAAATTAGATATATTATTGGAGACAGCTCTCACCACAGAAATATCGAATCTAGCTGAAAACAAACATGGTATGAACGTGTGGAAGAATGGAATGTTGAGCACAGAAATAGAAGGAATATGGGAGAAGCTTTGAGTAATTATCATGAAAATTCAAAAAAGTCACCTAGGAAAAGGAAATATAAGTTTTGTGGGCATACAGGGTAGGTAAATATAAAAATTATGTTTGCAATCTCTATAAAAACGTTGGACATCTTCAGAAAGATTGTTCTAGGAATAAAAGTACGCATCAAAATATGAAGTAGCACATGCTGCAGTTGAAATTAAGTCGATTCGGCTTCAGGTTTAATCTATTATTTCTGATTCAGTTTATCATAGCTATTCATCAGATTGTAAATTGAACGATTTATTTTACGAAGCTTTGAAAATAAATTTATCGAAGTTTATATTATATTTAATAACAAATTTTGTAGAAATGTCATTTTACATGTTGTCCAAAAAGATTAAGCTAATCAAAATATACTGGGTAGAAATTTTTTAAAAAATTCAAATTTCCTTTCACTGCAGATATTTTGAATATTCAGACAAATAATGTGGATGATCTAACAAAGGAATTTGTTGAATTTTTTTATGGCAAATTGGGTTGCTATAAATTCGAAACTTTTCATTTCCAGCTGAAAGAAAATTTTCAGCCAGTGTGTTTGAAACCTCGATCATTTCTTTGGAGTTCAAAGAAAAAGTCGAAGGTGAACTAGATAAAATGGAAAAAGCAGGTATAATTTCATAATTCGATACTAGTGAATGGGCCACGCCACCAGTATATGTTTTGAAGGAAGATGGAAGTTCAAAATTGGCAGGTGATTTCGATGTTACCGCCAATAAATTTTTGGTAGAGGTTAATTATCCAATTCCTAAATTTGATGAAAATTTTTCTCAGTTAAATGGTGGGGAAACTTTAAAAATTGACTTGAGTAATGCTCACAATCAAATGAAGAATCTGGTATGATTTTATGTTGGTGAACGCATAAGGGTTTATTCAGTTCAAATAGGATACCGTATGGTATCAAAGTATCACCCGTCATTTTCCAAAAAACTTTAGAGCAACTTTTAAAAGGTTCGAAAATAGAGTGGAACATTAATATATTAGACAAAAATTCTGTAGGCAGGTTTCAAAATGAAACTTTCGAAATGTGTATTTTTTGCCAAGGAAGTCACTTACCTGGGACATACTATTACTAGAGAAGGATTGAAAAAAATCTCAATAAAGTTAAAACATTTTCGAAGCTTTCGAACCTCGTGATGTGACAATTAAAAAGTGTTGCTTAGTTGTTTAATTATTATTCAAAATTTGTTTGGAAATTTTCCATGATAGTTAAACCTAT
>WOGN01010158.1:0-10513 GCA_015342105.1 Leptinotarsa texana | reverse complement strand
TGATTAAATTTAATCAATCTGTTGTTTATTAATTTTTCCAATAAGCAAAGGTTGACATTACTGACTATCATAGATATATTTTTAAATTCCGGATATTGAATCTCTTCAATTGCTCCAGCAATGAATTATAGAGTTTTACAGCACCAAAAAGAAATGATCCTTGAAACTGTGCAGTGTGATGTTGTGGCATAGTTAATTTATTTTAATGTCTAATGTTTCTTAAGTGAATAGATTCACGCAGAATTAGTTTTTGTATTGAAAGGGGGGAATGGGGAAGGGTAATCAATTTATGAACAAAATAACCCAAATGATAAATCACACGGTTTATCATATTGAGCCAGCGGGAGTTTTTGAAGGCTTCAGAAATTGAGGCATACTTACGGAGTCCAGAAATTAGGTGACAACAAGAATTTTGCATTTTTTGTACTCTTTTTTTTATCTGAATCATATAAAGTATGGCCCATATATGAAGTCACGGTAGTTGAAATGGCATAGCACCAAACTATCACAGATCATTTCTTTTAGAGGTTGCCTCAAAATAAAACGATTATAGTATAATAGTTTCAATGACATATAAGCTTTTTTCGTCAAATTTTCAACATGACAAAGGAATCTAAGATCAGTGTCGAGCATCATCCCTAAGTTTTTAACTGCATTGACAGGAGTCAAGATAGTATGACATAGTTCTAAATAGAAATTGTTTCCTGCAAATTTACGATTCTTCTGCGATCTAAAATGCATTATCATTTGTTTTATTAGGATTAACTTTCAAATCATGTTCACTTGATAGCCCATTGATAAAATCATCAGCATACGCCTGTATTTTACAAGTCTTCATGGACGAGATGATGTTAGTAGTATAAACAATGAACGATAAAGGACCCAAAATGGAACCCTGTGGTACTCCTGATAGAATATCAAGAGGTAAGAAGTGATGACCATCAACAACAACTTTTTAAGATCGACCTAGTAAATAAGGCCAGATGAGAAATAAGGCAGCACTATCAAAACCATAATATTTGAATTTCATGCAAATCAGCTCATGATTGATGGTATCGAATGCTTTCGAAAAATCTAGTAGAATCGGAGTGCTAATCATTCCCTCATCATGCAATGAAATCATTGCTGTTTGAAAATGCGAGCCAACCAAATATGAATTCAATTTCAAAAACTGGTAGCTGCGGCTGAAAAAACAGTTTCCCATCGCTTGTAGGTTGTTGAATCAAACTGAGATGAATTGAAAAAATGTTAATCAGAGCAATTGTACCAAAACGACTTTTTTATTGATTGAAACACACGGCAGGAGAGGTTGATAGCGGACCAACTATCCTTTCAACAAGACGACGAGACAACTAGAAACGACCCTGACGAACCACACACGTGACTGAAAGCGGGACGGTTGTAATTGTCAACGAAGTAAATCGGATTACGAAATTCGACTACACATTGTTTGAGTTCCGATTTAACAAACCCCGAGCTGGAAAGTGCTGATTTTCGATTCTGGGGAGGTCGGCGAGCGGAAAAAATACAACGTTTCAACAATCACAGAAATTATTTTCGTTTCTGTTTGCTTCTGATACTTCCATCCCATATTTCCTGAAGATAATGAACGTCGTAGGAAAGAAAGAAACTGAACGGTAATCGCATTGCGATTCATCGATTTTTGTGCAGGGCCGAGCTTTCATTATCTAGAATCTCAAATGGAAGCAATGTATACAGTGCAATCCAGAAATAACCAATACATTTGTTGCTTACGTTACGTTACGTTACGTTAAACAGAAGTACCTAATTGAAAGTAGAAATGAGATGGGTGAATACAGAGGAATTGCACCTATGAATTTCTCCGGTAATTTATCGGAAAATTGGAATCAGTGGCGACAGAAATTCGAAAACTACCTTGTGGCTACAGAGGTTAACAAAAAGGACGAAAAAGTACAGATTGCCAACTTCTTCACTATATTGGAGAAGAAGGAATGTTAATATATAATACCATCACATTTGCAAGTGAAGGCGAGAAAAATAAATTGAACAATGTTGTGCAAAATTTCGAAAATCACTTTTTACCGGAAAAAAACCTATCTAATGAAAGATTCAAGTTTTTTGGAGGAAACAACAATCTGGTGAGACGATAGAACAGTTTGTGAGTGACCTAATAAATAAAGCCCGTTCGTATGAATTCGATAAATTGAAAGATAGTCTCATCAAGGATATGATGATATGTGGTTTGCAGAATCAGATGCTCAAAGTAAAACTACTACAGGAAGGTGAAGACTCGGACGGAGCTATAAAAATGTGTTCAGCAGTAGAAAAATCGAGAGAGCAGTCAACCATGATGTCTGGTTCCAGAGCAGGTTACAGGGAATCCAGTTTGGAAATTAAAATTGTTGATAAAGGATACAATCCAAAAACCTCTACAAGGCGACAACAAAATGGCCGGAGCACAGACTCAAATCAGCAGCAAAACAGTCAGCAGTGGACGCAACAACGAAGTGTGTATGGTTCGCGCTTTACTTCAAATTCGGTTGCAAGGTTTCGAGGTCAGATGTCAAATACGTTACGGGAAAACAGTGGTATTTGCTACAAGTGCGGGAATCTAAATGGCAAAAATCAGTGCCCAGCTTTTGGAAAAAAGTGTCGAGTGTGTGGTTAGAATAATCACTTTGCAAAAATGTGCAAGAAGAAGAGTATTCACATAGATATATAAACAAGACAGATAAGACTATTTACATAAAGATATATGTGCCATGAATACTTCACAGTCTAATCGCCAAGAAGATAGTTGTTCTACCAATCGAAAGACTGTTGCCAAATCTTTCAATAATATATATACTACTTTTAAGGTTTTTGTAGGAAATTATTTGATATGATTGTCTTTAAGTAATAGAGTTAGGAGTGTGAATACAAAAATAATTTTATTTGAAAATCAATAATATTTATATTTTTACATTTACCATCAACATTTACTTGTACTTTCCTTTCATTCAATTATTCTCTTTTTATGTTATCACTGGTTGAATTTATGTTTATGTATTTTTTTAAAATTTTTAAATTAGAATAAATATTATGAGAATGCAATTTATTTTGGTTCTAATTTTCTTTAAGGAACTATCTTTGTATAAAAAATTTTCCAATATTTTTCAATTTTTTAATAATTATTATTAAGTAAGTAGTATATGAATAATGTAAGCATCTTGAGTCATAAGTGAATGTTCTGATTCTAGCTTTATATTTAGGTACCAGTAAATGTCATTTGAAACCCTTGATCTATGCCGTCGATGCACAGAAAACCCTTATTTGTTACAAATTTTACCCTCGCGACCCTCTGATGGTACCCTTATGATTCTACCGGCCAAGCAAATATCGTCTTTATTGTCTCTCCGCGCGTCCCTGAATGACGGCAGGTAAACAAATACTATTTATGAATGAATCGCCAGCCCACTGAGTACAGCTTAGCAGATGTAAATATTGAATGCGCAACATATTAGCAGGCGGAATGGGGCGAGAGCACATTAACATCGGGGAACTCGTGTAGAGCACATCTTATTAGTAAAGTGAGTGGATAAATTATTCTGTGTGTTGAAATGTGAGTTATTTGTTGTCTTTGAAAATGCCTTCGACCAATAACCTGAAAAACGAGGTTATCAGTGGAAGAAGCAGACAAGCGGAAACAACGGAAGACGGAAATAAATTTGTCTTTTGAAGGTGAAAAGTAATAGCAATAATAAACAAAATAGTAATTGAAATTGTCTTTTGACTTTGAAGGTTCAAAAACAAGAAGCTAAAACGAAAGTATAATACGTTTTCAACTACAAATACGAAATCCAAAATTCTGAAATTGTGATGAATGATGCTTATTTGGCAATTTCACACAGATGCATAATTAGTTTTTGTCCATTCTGGCACAGTTGTGCCCCAAATAATAGCAACACTGGACGAGAAGTCGAGACAAGACCAGGCAAGAGAAAACTATCTCTCAGCATTTTAGTCAAGACGAAAGAAGTATTTTCTCTCCATTAGTTGAGATGAGGAAAGAAATTATCTTATTCTGTCGAGACAAGATGCAACACCAGTATTAATCAAGTACCTAACTGCTGGAAATGTTTTTCGCCAATCTCCATATAATAATATAGGTAATATTTAAACCATCGATACACTTCGTTTTTATGTGTCCCACAAAAATATATTCTAAAATACTTGGGTCATAAAAAAGTAATTCATTTGCACCCCTTCATCATATCCATTGACCTCCAAATGACCCCCAAAAACACAAACTGAATGGGAAATTAGTATTTCTCATCGCTCTTTCACTAATAATTTCGCATGAATAATTAAACGATCAAACTCGTTTCTTTTAGTTATTTTACTGAATGAACCTTATACGGATTGTAAGGATTAAACTATCGTTCTACCTCTTTTTTGATAGAAAGGATTAGTATTGCTATTCAACGTGGCAATGCTGCTTTGATCCTTGGAACTATTTCTCCTTCACATAATTTTGATGAGATCATGCATTGCCCTAATTTCAGTACCGAACTCAAATATTTTTGAAACAAGCCGAGATATGTGGATATTCATCAGTCTCCTATGAAGGTTAATTCACAAGTGATTGATACACCTTCTTCTTTTCCAGTGCGGTCAATGGACTTAGGTCTTTCTTGCCCTCCAAATATGAGTTGCAGTCCTCATAGTTCTGGTTCCCTTTCTGATTCTCTTTCATGAAGCAAGAGCCGAATCGATCCCTCTAGGAAACCCTTCTTCACTTGGAAGAATCGATGGCAGCTTAAAAAATGGTTCTTATGGAGATTCTGTAAAACATGTTCTTCCTTACGAATCAATAGAGAGTTGTGCTGAAAATCTAGAGAGGAAAATTAGATTGGATGATTTAGGAAATACTTGCTACATGAATAGCATTTTACAAGTCTTGTTCATGACGAAAAATTTCAAGAACTAGGTTTTAATGATGAACGAGAACGGAAATATTTCCTACCTATTCATCAAACTCAAACACCTGTTCATTCAGCTGCAGTTTCGTGAGAATGTATCATCTTTCCCTCCAATCGATTTCCTGGAGTCTTGAAGTCCACCAGATACTCTTTAGGACAACAAGAGGATTTTTCAGAATTCTTGGGGTTCTTGTTGAATACTCTTCGTAAGCAAAACAATAGCAGAATCAATACTCCTGACCGCTCTGGATTGAATGATTTCGTACAGTCCATCTCATCTTGTGTTTGAACATTTTTTGCTGGAAAAATCCTCACTTGTTTACTTTGTAGTAAATGTTCAAGAGGTAGCAAAAACTTTTGTGAATTTCTGGAACGTCATCTAGCGTTTGCTAATATGACTAACAACCAGTCCGTACAAAGGTTATTGTTGAATTATCTGAAAATGGAATTTTCAACAGATGATGATCGACTGTATTGCCAAATATGCGACAAAGTAACTGACTGTTATAAGGAAACAAGTATAGCTGAGGCACCAGTCAATTTAATATAATAACACTGATGATCTTCAAACAAGACTCAACCTCTGACGGAAGCCAGAATCTCTTTCGAAGATTCGAAATAGATGCACAATTCAATCTAGCACACCACTATCATAATATTCATGCAGTCATTGTTCACTGTAGTTCTGGCGTTAAATTTGATCCATATTACGCCTTGGTTAATGACGAAACGGTATGGTTTAAGTTTGACGATAGTCATGTCACGAAGTGTTCTGGCGATGTATTGAATTTATTGGATACTCTGGAGACACCCTACATTTTGTTTTATGAGAGAGAGGACATTGGCAGATCAAGATCTTCAGCTGATGTGGTGCTGCAGGTTTTCCGGGTTTTCCTGCAGCTGAAAAAGCAAATGCGCCACTGGAATTAATGAAGTCGCCTCGGAGCGCCAAATAATTTTATTGTTGTTTTTATTTTTATCGTTGTTTTATAATTTCACAAATATAAAAAATGATTTTATCTATTTCATTATGAAAACAGGAAATTGTACAAAAACCCTTGTATGATATTTGTGTTAAGTTTTATTTAGTTCGTGAAATTGCTCAACTCGCTACGCTCGTTTCGCAAACTTTTTCACTCACAAAATAAAACCTCACTTTTAACACTCATATCATTAATAGCTATTACGAATATCATTTGACGCAAACATTTTTTAAGATGAATTTATAAGTCAAAAAACACTTTATTGTGAGATTTTCAGTAAACAGCTTTACAATGCGCAACACGTGTTGCGGCCAATTCCTTTACATAACAAACAGCAAAAAATAAATGAAATTATAATTCTCACCTCAAATTTGGTAAACTCGGTGGTAGACTTGGTTCACTATAGTCGTAGTCATAATACGATATTTTAGGTTTACTTTTATTAGAGAGTACTGCGGAAACAGGAATAACTCTGGTAGTTGTGGTATTTGGTTTCAGTTTACTGTCCACTTTAATGACAAGATCAGTGGTTGTGTTGGGAAAGTCATCGTTTCCTGTTGAACTGAATTCGGCTTCACTTGTTGTTTTTTGTACTTCGGTATTCAAATTCAATGAATCTTTTGTGTGTCTCGTATTGTCCATGTTTTGGATACAATCTGTAGACTTTACCACCGATTTCACTGTGATTGGGTAAGACATGTTAGAGGGCAATTTATTTGAATTGGATGAGTTATCAGATGTCTGAGTGACTATTTCAGTCGATTCTTCAAAAAATGTAGTGAAAGTAGATTCTGTAGATATATCTTTCGGAAATTCAGTGGTTGAAGGTATTTCTGTAGTTATAGTCTCACTGTCTAGTTCTGTAGTTATACCAGCGTGGGTAGTTTTGCTACCGGTATTACTGTCCCCGCCCTCCGTTGGCGATTCAAAAAGGCTGAATATATTTTTATGAAGGAAATCTAGGTAATCAGAAGATTTAATATTATATTCTTCAATTGAATTATAGTCAAAAGTTGTAGTTTCCAAATTTTTTTTCTGAGTATCTTCCAGCATCTGTTTATTCTCGATGTGATGAAATTCTGTATGATTTTTCTTCGGGTGAAACTTCCTCGTAACTACATCAGCTCTTGCTACGTCATGGTACAAAAATGGCACAACAGTACTAGCGTCGAATGGAATACCACTGAAATGTCTAGTTGTTCCTGGGCTTCTTTGCTTGAAATGAGCCGTATTTGGCGACACAGTTACTCTATTTCCTGTACTTGCTAGTTGTTTTTTATTCACTTCCTTCCGTAACTTAGCATAGTCTTTACTTATGACGGGAAATTTCCCGTAGAATGGTTCTGGGTGAATTTCTATGGTGCCACCTGAGGAAATGAAAATATTGAATGTTTTGATTTTCTTTGAAGTCAAACGACACCTACTGCAATTGTAGCTGGCTGCGCAGCACTCTCCGGCTTTGATTACAGGAGTACATCCTAATAACGGTGGTGCACAGGACAAGGGCTCACACCTTACGAGACCTTTAATGCAATAACAATTATCACAAATAGTATGACCGATACCAGAAACTTTGCTACCGTCTGGGTGATAAATTCCATCTACTGTACAGCCATCTGAAAATTTATAAACTAATAAGTATGAAAAATATTTTCTGCACTATATAGGAAACCTAATATTCCTAATGTGTCCTTAGTAACAAAAGTTGATACCAACTTATCCACGTAAAATAGAACCGTTTCTATGATTTCATCCTTTTATATCGGGGGAATAAGCACATAAGTCAAAAATGAACACTTTTCAGGAGGGGGTAAAAACTGATTTATTCAAAAATAAGACAGCGTACTATAAATAGAATAAATCGATTAGGCATGTCAAAAGTTGGTGTTCGGAACATTCATTATAGTCGTCAGCATCAATCTCATTCAAATCTGGATCTGTCGATACAGTTGGGACAGATGAAGGTATGCTTCTATAAAAGTCATGAAACACAGGTGGAATAAACTCTGGTAGGGACAACAGATCAGCCTTATTTTCTTTAGATATTGGTTATAACGTACTTCTAATTTTCGGAACCAGCTAACCATTTCGCGGATATTTTCTGTCGCAAAAACGAAACCTCCTGGTATGGTTCATAATCGCCAAAGCTGGTTTTAAATTGGATGATACCAAACCGTTCGCTGTAATTTAAGGTACGCACAGGTTGCCACTTAAAATGGTTGTGTGCAATGTCTTTCTTTCTTTTCACTAATGGACCTTTGGACATATTTGAGAATTCTAAAATGTCATCTTGGGTCATCTCAATAACCATAATCTAGGACCGCACGATCGGACCAGCTGATACGAATCATAGGGATGGCCTATCAAAGTACTGCTCCTTTGGTTATTTATTTCAATTACAACATGATCACCATCGACTTTCATGTGTGAGTGTCCAAGCAACATGAATTTATGTTCAATTGTGCAAATTCTTATATACTTTTGCAAAGCTAACGTTAGCATTTCCGCTACATATGAGTTCTTGTTCTATCCTCCGCACGTATCTGAATATAGTAATACTTTTGTAATTCCATCTGGTAGATTATGGATATGTTTGACAATACATGAAGCTATTTCGTTGGCCCCACGAGCTGCAATAACCTCATGCCACATGTAGCAAAATGCTTGGTTAGTTTTGTTGTCGTGAATTGTTAAATTGTAGGTCCAAAACTGGCGTTTGTGAAACGCAATTGCATTTGACACTGCTGTAAATCCTGTAAATCCAATGTTGGACATTGAACCGCATTGGACATTTTCATTTTCCTTTGCTACATGTTTATCTCTTGCTTAATAGTAAGTTCACACTTTGCCACATCATCTGTAGTGAAATCTAATTTCAGCTCAAATTTGTTGCATTCATCACAAGTATCGAATTTCTTGTTTTAATCGCTAATCACAAAGCATTCTTGACTGTAATAGCAATAAGGCACTCCATGTGGATATTCTTTTCGGTAAAGGTCGTACATCATTTTTATTGTGAAGTGCGACGGTAGATACTTTCTATCATTTTCTTGTCTCGTGTAATGACTGTCGTGTGTAGAAAATGACAATAAATGTGAACGAACATCATCCATTCTTTCTGTGGAAAATTTGGATGGAGGAGGTGCACGTCACCTCCCGTCATCATTAATCAATCCACATACTAAACTACGTTTCTTTCGACAAACTAAATTAACAAAATTGTCTGTTTCACCAAATGTATTGAGGAAACAAGTTTTGCCCATATCTGTCGGTTGTTTTGGCAATTGGGGTTTTGTGTTCGAGGTCTACTGACTGCTTTATCAACCATCTCTACCAGTGATGCAATGTACGCCGCTCTTTTATTGTAGGACTTTAAGTTCCAATATTCCTTGAAAAGAATACGTCTTTTTTCATCTGTAATTTTTACTCGGCACTATCGTCTACATTTTGGTAAAGGCCACATAGTCTTTTCGCTTCGTTTCTTCCCATTTCGAATGCAGTAAGAAAGTCCAGCATTTTGTCGTTAAGTTCTTCCGCGGCGAACTTTTCTAGTATCTATGTACCACTTACAAACACTGATAAACATCTGAATAAAAGTCAACACAAAATTCACGCTTTAGTATGCTGGTGCTGCCAAAGATCAGTAGTAACAAAACGAATATATCTGCGTACAGTATTCCTACACACGCAACACACGTTGAGCTTAACTTTCCGTTACATGCGCGCGGACTGTCAGTCTGCTTAAATTTGAATATTGCCGCCATTTAGAAATTCACTGCTTCCGCAAGCCATCGTTGTCAGTACCTTTCAAACATGAGCTGTCATGATTCAGTTTCCTGTGTGCCTTAGGAACGTGAAGACGTGACAGAGTAATCAGTGATTGCGGACTGTGAGTCCGGCGAGTGTAAATACGTTCCAAAAATTTTAATTTTTTTATCTCGTTGAAAAAAGCAAAAGGTAAGATTTTTAGTATTTTTTTCATAGGTTCATAATCTAAATATGGTCAGGTCAGAAGAAAAGGTTGGATAGGATTTTGCGTTTTGGATAAATACATTTTTTTTTCAGGATGTCTTACGAAAAAGAGCAGGAATATTTACAAAAATTACTGGACGATGCAATGTAAGAAGATAATAATATATACATTAAGTACGATGATGAGGGAAATGATTTAGAGGAAGATCATTTGGAAGAACAATTGGATAATTCAGATTCAGAGAAGAACATTTCTGACACTGAACAAGAAACATCAGAATCATTAGAAAGTCCATTTTTTATTGGGAAAGATAAAACCACTAAGTGGAGAAAACACCAACCTCCAAAAAATATTAGGACAAGGGCTGAAAATATAATAAAACAGCTACCCGGACCTAAGGCATCTATCAAAAATTTGACAGAACCACTTGAGATCTGGAAGTTCTTTTATACTAATGAAATTTTGAATACCATCGTAGAGCAAACAAATAAATGCATTAGTGCAATTGCAGCGAATTATATTCGAGAAAGAGACGCTGCTCTAACAAATCTATCTGAGATTCAAGCATTATTTGGGTTACTCTACATGTCTGGAGTTCTCAAATCTAGTCGGTT
>WOGN01010157.1:0-10513 GCA_015342105.1 Leptinotarsa texana | reverse complement strand
CATTACCAAAACGTCAAGAAATGGTAGTTGTTCCTTATTTTCTAATTCATACGTGAATTTTATCGATGGACATCTATTATTTATAAAGGAAACAAAGTCTTCTATATTCGAATTTTGGTATCGAATACCGCGAAAATATCATCCACATACCTTAGTCAAATCCAAGGAAAATACTTTGACTTTCCTTTAGTTTCCATTTCGAATCTGCTCATGAACAGGTCTGCCAGGTAGGGGGACAAGGGATTTTCCATGGCCCTTCCTTCCTGTTGTTCATAAAAGCAATCTTCTACCTGGAAACGATTTTGTTTCATACACAAATTGGTAATAGAAACGAATTCCTCGAGCGAAACAAATTCAAATTTCCCATACAACACAATTGCCAGAAACTGTAATTTTCCAAATATTACCAAATTTATTGAATGTATCGATACGTATGAACATCTACTACTCGCTTATAACCACTAGGTTGATGTGAATTTACTTAAATAACAAAAAAAATTATAAGGCGATTCTCCTACAAACGAAATTAACATTGCTAAGACCATTCAAAAATTTTCAGATGAAAATAATCGATGTGAAACGGAAACTTTACCTAACATCCATGTCTATCAGATGATTTGCAGTAGAGTTAATTCCAAATCTGGATATGATGGTTTGAAAAGTTTCATCAACAGGTTCAAAAATACTTCCAGCATTGAGCCTCACTTTAATATCAACATCATTAGTTGTTAATTCCACAAGTTCACTCATGATATCGGTTCCAAAATTTCTAAAATGTACCTCGAAAATTTTTCACAAAAATATCCAATTCAACTTATAATGGGTCTCAAAAGACTTTAGGTTCATGTGATTCTAATTGATCATAAAAATTGGGGGGGGTTTATTATAATGAGAAACCAGTTGAATGCGTTCTGTTCTGTTGAGAATATTTTTATACCTTCGAACTGCTTTGAAAGAATATGAATCG
The DNA here is from genome assembly GCA_015342105.1 of Leptinotarsa texana. Classification (NCBI taxonomy): domain Eukaryota; kingdom Metazoa; phylum Arthropoda; class Insecta; order Coleoptera; family Chrysomelidae; genus Leptinotarsa; species Leptinotarsa texana. The sequence continues at coordinate 9,546 of WOGN01010157.1, read as the reverse complement.
ATTCTGAATGAATAATAAACAACACTTCAGTAAAGAAATCAACACAATCGGCTCTTTGTGCATTTTGTGATGAGAGATAATTATTTTCCAGAATATGAAATGTACTGATAAGTCAGATGGCTCCAAAACATCAGAAGAGCAACTCGATTGTTGAATTTTCATATTTTGATGAAATAATCAAAACTGGACTATAACGGCAGTCAAATAATGTTTATTTTGTAATTCTTCTCGAGTACACAGATGTTGATATTTTTATTTTTACTCAAATTCCCTTGGAGTGCCTTGTAGACAGCTTATAATAATAATAATAAATTGGCTTTGTTGATAATACAAAAAAACAATACAAAGATACATATGAAAATGAAAATAGGTTACAGGAAATTCTGGTACTACTTGGCGAAGTCAAGCTCAAAGCTACTTTAACTCAACAAACAAGCACCACTCCATAATGCACGCGAACATACAAAAATTACAGTGATGGTACCACAAAATGAGAAATGTAAATAAAAATAATATTTTGTGATTACATATAGAGTTTATACATAATTAATTTTAATTGATGTCTTGTTTATTAATTTGTCCGATGAGCAAAAGTTGACATTACTGACTATTATAAATATAATTTTTATAATTGTATTTGAGTTTCCTGATATTGAATGTCTTCAATTGCTCGAGCAATAAATTATAGAGTTTTACAGCACCAAAAAGAAATCATCTCTAAAACTGTGCAGTGCGATATTGTGGCATAGTTGATTTGTTTTTGTGTCTAATGTTTCTTGAGTGAATATCCTCACGCAGAATCAGTTTTGGTATTGAAAGAGAAGAATGGAAATGGGAAAGCAACCCAAATGATGAAATATACGGTTATTCAGCGGAAGATTTTAAAGGATTCAGAAATTGAATCATATTTACGAACTCTATAAATTAGGCGGCAACATGAATTTTGCACTTTTTATATTTTTTTCATCTGAATCATATGAGTATGGCCCATATATGAAGTCACAGTAGTTGAAATGGCTCAGCACCAAACTATCACAGATCATTCATTTTAGAGGTTGGCTCAAATTAAAACGATTAAAGTATAACAGTTTCAATGACATACAAGCTTTTCTCATTAAATTTTTAACATGACTAGTGAATCTAAGATCAGTGTCAAGCATCACCCCTAAGTTTCCAGCTGTATTGACAGGAGTCAAGAGAGTATGACATAGTTCTAAATGGAAATTGTTTTCTGTGAATTTACGATTTTTCTGTGATCCAAAATGCATTATCATTGTTTTAATTATGTTCACTTGATAGCCCATTTATCAAATCAAGATTAATGTTGAAGAGATTTTGTGCCTCAGTATACTCATTGATTTTGAAGTGCATGTATGTATGTCATCAGCATACGCCTGTATTTTACATTTTTTGATGGACTAGATAATATCAGTAGTATAAATGATGAACAGTAAAGGTCCCAAAATGGAACCCTGTAATACTCCTGATAGAATATCAAAATGTAAGGAGTGATGATCATCAACAACAACGTTTTGAGATTGATCAAGTGAATAAGATCAGATTACAAATAATATTTGAGTTTCATGCAAATCAGCTCATGATTGAATGGTATCGAATGCTTTCGAAAAATCTAGTAGTACCAGAGTGCTAATCATTCCCTTATCAAATCCCTCAACAATGTCTTGTGTAACAGTAGCAAGAGCTGTAGCCGTGCTAAAACCCTGCCTAAAACCACATTGCGATGGTGATAACAGATTATTGGTATTGAAATAACAAAAATTTTACTCATGGTTGGAAGTATACTGATAATTCTGAGATCAGAATAACTAGCTGGATCATTATTCTTGGGAATGGGTTTCCCAATGGCAATTTTCCACAAGTCTGGAAAATATGAACGTTCAAAACAACAATTGATGATATGTGTAATATATTTATCTATAAACGGACTACAAAGTTTCAATATTCTGATTGGAATATTATCAACCCCTGAAGCTTGACTCTTATTATCATTCAGGATTTCATGAATAGCTTCTTCAGTAGCGAATCGAAATGAGAAGTTATCTTGCCTGATTAAATAAGTATTGCTATAAAAGTCAATATTTTCATCACAATTATTAGAAACATTTTGTACGAATTGGGCAAAATAGTTGTTTATTTCATCGGGATTCGAGAGGTGATTGGGTAATGAATATTGTTTTTTTTGAACGAACATTGAGGTTAGAAAGAGCATTCCAGGTTTTGCGTGGTATTTTTTCAGAACAGACAGACTTGAGATATGTCCTTTTTTCAGTTCTAACTATTGACAAGGTATAATTTCTCAATTATTTATACCTCATACGATCATTAACAGATTTAGTTTTTTTTTTAATTTTTGAAAGGCTTTATCACGTTCTTTCATAAGAAGTCTGAGATTTTGAGTGAGTCAAGAAGCGGATGGTTTGGTTATTCTAACTTTTTTAAGAGGGGCGTGTCTGTCAAAAGTAGCCTGTGATCTGAAGTGCCTTGGGATGATAAAGTACCAGATCTTACTACATGATTATCATTACTAACGAAAATCGGGTCAATGAGCGTGCTAGAAACGTTAGTGATTCTAGTAGGCTCATTAAAAATTTGTTCTGAATTGTAACATTCAAAGCAGTTGAGAAGAGGATTGGGTAGTTTGAAACGGTCAACGTTGAAGTCTCCCATGCATATCACATCATCAGAAACAGGACAAACAGCGGATAAAATATTATCAAGGTCACAATCATGCTCAAGAAATTAGTATTTGGAGGCCTATATAATACCCCTAAGGCCAGAATCCTACATCCAAGCAGGACTTTTCATTGATTGAAAAACTTAGATTTTTCATCAGCTTGAAAAAACTCATTTCATATCAGACATTTTCATGAAAAGAATGTATATATTACTCATTATAAACGTCATTCAGTTTTTACTAGTTTTATTTCCGTTGCAACTCATTCAAACTCTTTTCTCAATGAAAAATGCTTTGCCACTTTATAAAATTTATAAAATTTTGGAATTTACATTTCATAAGCAACAAAAAATCAGCACTTTTGAAGATGGTTTTTGTTTCAGAACACGCGGCAGTACCGGCACGGTCAAATTGAACGATGTCGTGAGAACTCACAGCCCACGGTTTAGAAAGTTATCCGCCTATATCCCGCAAGATGAAGAGCTACGTTTGGCTTTGACTGCGAAGGAGGCCATGACATTTGCTGCTCACCTCAAACTGGGTTACGGCGTTTCTAATGAGTATAAAATGCAACAGGTAATTGATGCTCATTACTTTTATCGCGAAATGTTGATGCCGTTTATCATAAGAAGCTTTCCATTGTCGTTTTTTCTAAACGATTTGAAACGGGACTGTACTCATCTCAAGATGAGATCTAATATGACTGTTGTAACTTGTTTTATGACTTCATTATTCGTGACTAAATGTGCTACTTTTTCTAACAATCTAATCTAATGAACAGTGTATCTCATTTTAACTTCGACCACCTCTGTATCTTTTTTGTTTGGAATTGAACGATAAAAAAGTGCCTATTTTTGTCGAAAAAAATGTATTTCAAAAACTTTATTAGAAATTTTCCCAAATACTCATATCTCCAGTATTATTCAAATCTGAATGATATACAGGATGTATCACTTAAGCTGAGATCACTCCTGTAACTTATTTGATTGAAGTCGCATCGAAACACTTTTTTTTCAAAATGCAGAGTTTTCAGAGACGTACTTGATTATAAAACAGGAAGGGGTGTCAAATCAGGTAACCCAGGTAACCTTGGTGGCCATCAAATTGTTGGACTATCCACCCGCACTATCCACCTCCACGGAAAGTTATTATTCAGCCAATTTTTTCTTCATCGCAAGGAACTAGAGTATATAAAAACTTATTTGGTTTCAATTTATGTTTTTCTTAAACTACGTCATATTCTGCTATTACCCAAATTCAAAACTTTAAACATATTCCTGCATCGTGGAGTATCATTGAAAACTGTCCACATCTCATTATCAAATCCATTATTAGTTTTTCAATTTGGCCAGCTTTTTTATAATACAGAGAACCAGTTTTCCTAAAAACCTCATTTACAACAGAAAACCGTCGTACGTGGCATGTCAACGATTTGGATTCATCCTATTGAATTCCTCAGCAGCTTTTCTGTAACTGTAACACCTAGTAATCATAATATTTGAAGGATCTTGAACATTCAAATAATGCATATTTACCGAATGCATGAAAAAACTAACAGATGAATGTGAACGAATCTCATTTCAATTGTTTTCAGGGCATAGAGACATCTTTTTTGTTAAGTTTACAACGAATTGTTGAACTTATGTTCAACATTCCATCAGGTAAGTTGACGGCACATCGGCAGTTATCCGATTCTGATAGAATTTTATACTTGGGTATTTCGAATTGCTGCGAAGAAGTTTCTAAAAATAAAATCTCTGATATTTTTTCGTTCTACAAGATACCTGAAATTCTGAAAAAATCAAGTCAAACAAGAAAGGTAAGAGATAAATCCTGTACTTCATTTTTGATTTGAAAAATAATCGAGATGCGGCTGTTTTTTCTTGAAACTTTCGTACGTATTTTTCCAAAATAAGGTTGATTTTTTTAAAGATTTTTTGAAAGATGAATTTGTTTTATTGGCGAGTATAATACGTCTCTCGAAGCCTTGCATGATAAAAGTAACTTCTAATAACTTTTTCGAATACATTTTTTTTAAATACATTTTTCATCTCATCATGCTATAGTGTGTTTGAAAATGGAAAACTTGTTTTATAGGCATATACGTCTCTGGGAACTATACATAACAAAAAAGTTCTTAATGCAAACCTCTCAAAAATTTTAATGTAAACATTTATTATTAATATTAACCATCACGAAATTATTTTCAAAACTTAAATGTAAAACTTCTATAACCTTCCAATCTTAAATAATTTCTTTCTTTCCAGGTTCAAATTGTAGTAGTTAATACATTGATCAATCGTCAAGGGTACTTAAAAGTGATAGTAGATTACATCCTGAGAGATGTGCTCTTAGTAATCATAATTTCAAAGAAGGACGTGAAATCGACTATAATTCAATTTAAATCTGATCAATTGTAAGAAATACATCTGAAAGATTTGTTTTTGGAAAAGTCATTTATATTGCAATCAAATAATTGCCTTCATAGAATATCAGACATTGATCACCTCAGTGAAATCTATGCCTTTCTACTAGATATTTATAAAAATTCACATGATTTTTCTGGATTTTTATTAATATAAAGCATAACATTTTTGATATTTCGAAACAAAGTTCCCACGTCCATATGGCAGAATTTTACTTTCAATTAATGACACTTCTTCACTTTTTTCCTCGAAAATAATAAGGGTGTTTTCAATTTATTAATATTAAATTGGACATATTTGATATTGGGTTTTCTTATTGATTCACTTATATAACAGCAGATATTTCTGATGACACTTGCACCATAACAGTTCTCCTATATTCCATAGTTTTATCATAGACAATCACACCTTTTCAAAGTGAATCACGTGACAGTAAATCTTTTCGACACGGCCATCCTCACTAACAGTAATAAGTGTAATAATTTCATATTGTACTATCATCATACAAATTTTGTAGCTCTTTCTTGAAAATGATAATTAATTTTATCAAAATATTGAATTAACTTGTGTTATAAGAATACACTTCCGTTCTGCTATTCACCCAAAGATAGTGAGTGAGACAATCGGCAACACCGCACATATATAAATTGGGGGTACAACATTGTCTAAACTAAAAACTAGCAAATGACCAGTATTTTTCAGTTCATTTGTATGTGACCAAATTTCATTCAATAGGAGAGCCATCATCATATTACCGAAAGTTACGAATTTCATCACTAGATACTGACTGACATAAATGAAAGCCCATCAAAATGTGACCAATAAGTTCTCTCTCATTTCTTAAAATTCCAAACGTCCCTGTAAATATTTTATATATAGATAAATTATATATAGGTAGATTATATTCATTCGCATCATTCGCTGATTTGTGTCACGAACTTGCATGTCCAACCATATTCGTATATGAGTACCTTCGATAAGAGTGTTGAAATGAGAATGACATACCCAAGTTGGATTATATTTAGAATCATATACGATATAGAAAAGAACTTGCAATCAAAGTAACGGTGTATCTGGGCTACCGCCGGCCTTATGTGGAAAATATCTGATTGAATGAGAATACAATCTAGGTTAATATATCTGCTTCAAATCAAAATAAGGCTTACTGTTTCGACGAGATATACATTCGTATTAAAACAAATATTGAAACAACGTTTCCATACAGTAGAATCTAGCAAATGCCTGCCGAAAAACTACTTCACTTTTCCTGCTACTATCGCAATCGATATTGAATTATTCCCGGCAGACATTTGTGGAAGCTTCATCACAGATAGAATTCTTACAAATGTTTCTCGTTATTCCACAATTAAAACCACTGAAATAAATCGATGAATCACTGAAATATCAGTTTCGGAGAAATACTCCTCGCCAGTGCGGGACATATCCATTGAAGACAGCAGTGTTTCCGGGACACCATCGACGTACACAAATGTAATAATAATAATAATAATAATAATAATAATAAAAATCAAAGCACTTGAATTAAATGAATAAAAACACTTTTGTCTAAATACCACTGGTAGATTTCATTTATACGACCGGTTTCGGGTTTTATCCCATTATCATGTATCAAGTTTTATATTTGATAATGGGGTCGAACCCAAAACCGGTTGAATTTATAAAATCTACCAGTGGTATTTAGACAAAAGTGTTTTTATTTATTTCATTCAAGTGATCATGAATTACCATAAAGTAAGCAAATCATCAATCACACATAAAAATCAAAGAGCCTGACTTTTCCTTTCCTCAGGTCGAATGGGCTGAAGTCGGAAACTGAGGAGTTCATCGTGGTCTGCCAGGGTGGTGTCTTCAACACCTTAGTCTACCGTAGTCGCGTGATGTTTATTGAGGTTCCCGACACAAGATGCAGGACTTGCCGCGAGGCGTCCGAAACCCTAATGCACTTGCTGTCAGCATGTTTAGCATATGCGGTCTCGCCCTCTATTCATTGACATTACGCGGCCCTAGGATTGTTTCAATACCATCTATGACACACTTATGGTATCGATGAGACACCGATTGGCCTACACTTCGGATAACATTGAATCCGTTGTGAGGAACGAGAAGTGCCGAATTTATTGGTACTGTTCGTTCCTCACAATTAGGCTCATACAAGCTCATTAGCCTGATGAAGTCCTTCCCGACCACCAGATGATATACAATATTTGTCTTAGAGTTTTCAGCTTGTGACTAGACGAATATCGTCCGAAAAGAGAAGAAAAAACGGATGAAATATCGAAATTTTTTCTTCGAACTTCGCAGACTCTATTCAGACTTCTCTGAACATGGTTGTTCCTTGGTGGAATGAAACCCTTTCTACTCTCAAATCTCAAAATCATACCGGCTTGCCGCACTAAGGCAGAAATCTTAGCCGAACAGATGTAGAAAGCTGTCACTCTTAGCTCACTGTGCTTACTTTGAAAATGCACTTTTACTTAATAGAAAATATATTTGAAAATCCTTCAACTTTGCTTCCATTAACATATTAATTCTGATAATACTGTAAACACTTTTGGACCTGAGACGATGATACATTCCAAGAATGAATTTAATATAGACTTCCAGTACTAACCAACCTATAATAATTATTATATACCCAGAATCATTCCACGTAGAACTAAGTTGTACTGATTTATTTTTTCAATGTCAGTTCAAGAAATGAATCACCTCAAAGTGTATTCATGCAAAAAATATTAATGGGCTTCATAAAAACTCAATCAAATTTCCAATCATTGCATTTCCTATGATTTTGTCACTTCTAATAACAGATATAAAAATATCCAAAAAAAATATTGAAATTATATTTGAGTTATGAAATTTGTATAATTTGTGAACTAATGATATAAATGACATGATATTCAATAATCTAATCCAATACTAAAACAGAACTTACAATTCGTGTATACTAAATTTCAGAATGCAATGATCAAGAAGGCTAAAATTATTAACAGCTAAATAATCTCGAACTCACAATTTGTTAAATACATTATGAATATTATAGAAAACTGGAAAAGACTTGGGAACTTGGGAAAAAGCTATTTAGATTATCAGACAACTTAGTATTATCGTCTTCTGTACACAAACGAGAAATACCTTACAATGCAAACCACAATTACGTTTTTTGTCATATTTCCAGAGGTGCTATTCTTCTTCTTCTTCTTTTTTTTCAATTTTTCCCATTTGTACTAATTACTTATGTGATTCTCTTCCTGTTTTCCTTCCATTCTTCAAGGTGAATATAGCCAATTAACACATCAGTGTTTTAAAAATAAGCTCATTTTCATAATAAAGTAATTTGAAAAATAACAATGAAAAAATCAGGAAATATATTGATAAACTATTCATAACCGTAAATTGCTAAACACTCTCATGCAACATTTTTAACCTCAATTTGATAGTTAATCAAAAACTATTATTCTGTTATTATAATAATGATTTTATGATTGTGTTGGGTTGTCACCGTTTCATCGTCAATGGCAGTCACGTTTTAGTTCTTCCTTTTCTTTACCAGGTTTATTTCTTCAACTCACAGCCACAGAATACCTACATATTATTTCTTTAAAGCTTCTTTCTGTGCCACAGCAATGAATCGGCAAGTGCATTCACCTTCATTAACCAAGGTCAATGTCAGTGAAAACAATATTATTACTCGTCATTCCAAATCGATCTTTTCTTTCGCAACTGTTCGAATAGCTATAGATTCTAATGTTGGTTATGAGGCTACGTTTACTCTGCCTATAATGACTATTAGATTTTTTCTGCTGATAAAATAACCGTGGGCTGAATATTCTACCGGAAATTCATTATATAATGAAAAAAAAACTTCGGCGTTTTAAAAAGATTGAAGTCGAAGTTGTCTTTGCTTATTAGTCAAGAAGAAAATTTGGAAATGATTTGGGTGAACAGCCAAATGGAAGTATAACACCCAGATATATATTTGTATACAGGGTGTAACTAAATAAGTGTAAAACATTTAAGGAGGTAATTCCTCATCGAAAAAAATATAGGATCTTTCATATAAAGAAATTTCATTGGAGCATCCCTTGTTAATATACAGCCTCTTGAAGGGGGTACATAAAATTTTTATAACAATTTTTTTCAGAAGCACTAAAAAAGTTACAATATTGAAATTAACTTGACGCTTTGTACTACCAAAAAGACACATAGCCAGAAATTTATTTGGTTTACCCCATGGTTGTAAGGGGTGGAAAACGCAATCCCTAAAATTTATTTCCAATGTAACTTCTTGTATTATTATTTGTTTATCATTTAAAAATTCATTTCTGATAGTCTGTTTCATTTTGAACAAAAAAAGTCTCTTAAGTTTTTTGCCCAAAATAAACTAGTTCGCAGCAAAAAATTATT
>WOGN01010155.1:0-10513 GCA_015342105.1 Leptinotarsa texana | reverse complement strand
TTGTGCTATCGACAAATTATGAACGGACTATAGCTTTCTTCATTGGTCGAAAAATGAACGTTTAAGTTTTCAAAACCTAAAATTTTAATTGAATTTTAATCAATTCCACATAAACGCGATTTCTTAAAATAAAAGAGTTTTTGAACAGTGTAGTTTGAGGTGTACTGAGTTGAATCTCAAAACAATGAGCAGCCACAGGCCGTCGCGTATTTCTGATATGTACCGCTCTTGGTCGAATCAAATGTGCCAAGTCACTTTGATCACTTTCCTTGAAAGTATCTAAAGAAGAGACGAAAATCTCTAATCTTCCTTCGATGTTCCAGACTATCAAAGTTGCAAGTGATATGTGCGTCGGCATCAGGCGAATGGCTCTTTTCTGGATGGAATCCAGCAGCTTAAGGGTATGCTTATAGGCGAAGCTCCATACACAAGAACAATACTACAAAGAAGGACTGATCTGATCTTTATAAAGCATCAGCAGTTACTGAGGTGTGCACAGTTTTCTGGTTTGGAACAATTTTCAAACTTTTGAGGAGCAGCCTTTGCAATTTCAGCGACATGATTTTGCCAAGACATAATGGTGTCCATTTTAACCCCCAACAATCTCATCGAAGCAGAAAGTGGAATTGTCTCTCCTGACATTATTATATACGGTTCAAAGACATTCATCTTTTCGGAAAAAATCGATGCTAGGGTTTTTGTGGCATTGAATTGAACCTGGTTACTTTCACTTCAATTTGAAATCACTTCTAGATCCTCATTAAGATATGCAACCTCCTGCTGCCAATGAAGTTGTGCATCCGCTGCCGGTGTTCTGGAATCCAAATGGAATGGCGAAATAAGTGTGTTGTCGACAGCAAAGCAATACATTGGTTTCTTGTTTTTTCCAATAAGTCGTTGATATACAATGAAAAGAAGGTTGGAGACAACAAGGATCCCTGGGAAACCTCAGCATTTACGGTGAAAGTATTCGAGAGATATTCATAGATGCCCACTTGCAGGAATCGATCTTCCAGGAAGCTGGAGAGTCATACACAAATATGATCCGATAGCCATATCATCGACGTATGACCAGCAAACCATCATGCCACACCCGGTCAAAGGCCTTAGAAATATCAAGCTCAACAGCTCATTGACTATCCATGTTTGTCGATTGAATTACTCCAAATATAGGTGACACACGATAGAAGGTCGCCTGCCGATCTTGCCGATCTTTGTTTCAGACTTTCCGGAAAGTTCCGGAAAGTCCGGAAAGTCTGAAAGCCCGGACTTTCAATGGCCTATTAGTTTCATCTATATAGGAAACATGGTAATTCTTAGACTTATTAGTAAAGAGGGCTGACAATAAGTGAAAAATATCTGTATACCGAAAACCCACTAGCACGGGACAGTATCTGTCCCGTGGTTACTCCAAATTGATGGTGGAACAGATTTTGGCTAGAAGACAACAAGAACCTCGCAAGGAAGGGAAATCGTCACAACGACCAGTGCTTGCCTTTCCCTACATCAGAAGATTGTCGGAAAGGATAAAAAGAATTGGGTCGAAGTAAATCAGAATCTGCCTCAGATCCGAAAACACTTTTCAAAGCAGCCTCACGAAAAACAGGCCATCAAACGAGGACTTCTATTCCAAGAAGTACATTCACTGGATAACCTATGAGTGCGGCAAAAAATTCAAAAAATATATATCACAACATGTGATATGTTTTTTCGAAATAAAGTTTGTAAAGATCAGATCGCTAGGTGTATTTTATGAAATTATTATTTATCTTCATCAAGTAACGACCGAATCAATCAGAAACCTAATAATAACCATAGGCGAAAGATAATATTGATTTCATGTGTACCATATGTACTTCCACTAAGGAGAGTGATACTAGATACCAGACTGACCTGGAACAAACATCAAGACCATTTAGAAAAAAGAAGAAAGGTGAAGGTAGCACTGTTACTGACCAAGCTTACCTACAGAGGCACAGGGCTTGAATCAGACATGATATATAGGCTCTACATCATGGTGGTTGAACTCATGAAAACATGTGCATCTATGGCCCGATGGCTGAAGAAGAACCAACGACTGCTATTGACAAACTTATCAAGGTGCAAAGACTTGCATGTTTGGAAATCAAGACAGCAATGAAAACCACTCGTACAGAAGATGTGGAGAGACTTTTGAATCTTCCTTCTTCACATCTTGTAATAATGGGAAAAGCAAGGTTGGGCCAATTCAGACTGGAAAACTCTCCAAGAAATCCGCATTTCTGTTATCAGCTTGGTTAAGATACATCAGTTTTCTGGAGTCTTTTGGCCATCTTGCAATGTGTAAGGAATAGAGCAGATCTAGATTTACACAGACAGCCAGGTTGCACTTGGAGCACCGACGTACCTCAAAATCATATCGAGACTGGTCTAGAAATGCCGTGGAGAATTGAGGAAATTCGTACAGAAATAGATTCACTATGTAGTGGGTGCCAGGACACTCAGACATCGCAGGCAATGAAAAGATTGTTGATCATCATCTTCATGTACACTTATAGGCTTTGAACCAGCTGTGGGAGTACTGTGGTCTTTGATAGGGAACCAGATTGAAAAGTGGGTCTAGGAAAATATACCCGGGAACATATACGGAAAAAAACTTAATAGAGGAACCGTCTGAGAAGAGAACCGAATAATTCCTTCAAGAAAGCAGTACCTTACTGCAGGCAATGCAACAAAGGGACAGAGAGCGCTCGTCATATTTTATGTCAATGTGAGGCACTGAAGCACAGAAGGCAAACAATTTATGAACTGAAGGTTATGATAAAATGTTACACTTAGAACCTTTGGTGTATAATATATCCAAAATAAGCACAAGTCTCCTGAAGATGCTTACTTAGTTGGTGAAACGCATGTTGAGAAGAGTAATGAAGTTTTTGTTTCTGGAAAAAGTGCTTGTTTTGGAGAAGAATATGACATACATCCAGTGAGAGACCCGTACAAACTAGTAAAGGGCGTCCAAAAAGAGAACCTAAGAACTGCTTCAACAAAGCAGAGATCAGCTCAGAAGACATGACACCTGAGTCATAATATAAAAGAATGCCAATAAACTTTGTTCTTCAATACCTTCATTCATTTGCTCAGTTGCAAAAATTGCTTTGGTCAGTTTATTGCAGACACTATCGATGTCCAAATCCAGGCTTATTAATTCATCCGAAATTATTCTCAAAAAGTTATTTTCATGTGACATATCGATATTATTGCAAACGGCTATTTCATATATTGACGTCTGTTGAGGTATTCAAAATCAGACGGTTACGTTCACACCAACTTGTGAACTGTTCAGTTTAACTTTCGTTATTAAACTATCTATCATGGGACCACCTGTGACTGAGATGGTGTTGAAAAAATGCAATCAATTCTGCCAATCTCTTCATATATGTAGTTAGGCAGATAATAAGAAACCATCGGTCGGTAATCGGTCGGTTCGACGTGAGTGCTTTGTTCACTCACTCAACTGACCGCCGTGTTGTTCGGTGGTTCAAGCCGCAGGCTGAACGATCGATTTTCACTTGCTATCGTCCAACCCGTGTTAGGAATCACACGTTGAAAGGCAATACCTCTAGTCCTTAGCTCGTACAAGTTTCGACTTATGAGGGTTGTCGTTCGTCGTGGTGCGACAGCTGGTTAACGGTGAAACATTTTTTTCAAACACCTCGATGGACATAGATCTCCTGAAGCTGAGCAACTCTGAACAACTTGTTGATTTTCAGATATTCAAATATTCTCTTGGCTACTACTTTTTCAGAGTTTAGAAAAAAGTATATTTAAGAAATGCTTCTATAGTTGTTTACATTCTTTGGATAACCTTGTTTCTGTAGCGGAATAATTAGTGCTTTTTCTTTATAAGAAGCAGACACGAAATAAGTGAATCACTGAATAATAACATCTTATTTAGTTCAATTACGAACAGTTCATCATGCCCAACTTACTTTTTGTTCAGATAGCAGATATTGAAATGGATTTATTTTATTGATATTTTTTTCAAAACTGGGAAGAGATAAATTTCGATCATTTTGTTGGTCTGGATCATCTATTTCAGAAGAAATTTACTGAATCCTCTGGAGACGCTAACTTGATTGATGAAACGTGCCGTAGAGAAAAGTGTTACAGTTCTGATGTTTTGAAATAGTGCATGTTTAAATATTTTTCCATAAGGTTCAAACTATTCGTTTTCACAACTTGGCTCGAATTGTAAATCACGCTGGGTGAAATTACGAATCGTATGATACTTTTATCATAATTTTCTGTGAAGATGAATTTAAATTTTGCTAAATGGCATTTATGACTATTGGAGGGCAGGATTATTATTTTTCATACAATTACTCTCAGTTGCGGCAAATTTCCAGCTCACTTATATCTGTATTACTGATGTATGATCAAATCAGGATATAGTTTAGGTAAACCCTGACGACGGCAACTTGGTTGATGAAACGCATCTACGGAAGTATTAAACTTCTATTGTGTGTTTTTTTCGGAATAATTTCATTGTACTACGTTGTTTTTCGTCATATATTTGCGAATGACCCAACCATTAGTTTCCTTGGAATTCAAATGGCATATTGTATTGACCACTCAGTCACGTTAATTACCCATTAAAGTTTAGTATATTTTGAAGTCGCATAATTACGGAAATAAAGTGAGTTTCCATTCAGCCGAATTCATTATTTCAATAAGTAATACTTGAAAATGGCAAATGTATATTCAGTGTTAATTTGCCACAAGTAATTAATTATATTATTGCGTTTATTTTTCAGGGCTGTTGACTTTGAACTTTGATGATACAGCGAGACTATTAATCAAAATAGTATGGTACAAATAAACAAAGTGTGGACATGTTTTCAAGCATTCTATAATGAGTCGTGTCGAGAAACACGAAATATGACGTCGAAGTGATGATTTTGCTCTCTCTGAGTTAATTGAACTATAAGAATTATCACAATGTACACAAGAGAATTACAAAAATACTGTCTTTAGTTGAGAAACCAAATAATTTTTTGAAGTGAATATTAACTGAATCAAATCAAAAAATACGATGCAACTAAATGTGTTCAATGTTATTATTCCGTTTTTTGAGTGATGATCAATTCTATTAAAAATCTACGAGGGTGGTCTGAAAAGTTTCCGACCTAACAAGAGTTCAAGACATTTTTTCAGATTTTTTATTTCTCAACATAGTCTCCTTTCAACTCTACACATTCTCTTAGCGATGCTCCCATCTCTGTTCTCGAAGGTGATTGCCTCTTCATTTCACGGAAATTCCTATCCTTCGAGCGCAATTTTTATATATAGGAACAGAAAGAAGCCGCTTGGAGCTAGATCCGGTGAGTAAGGTGGGTAGTCAAGCAGATCGTGGATTTTCACCATGGCAACCACTGAGGTGTGAGACGGTGTGTTGTCTTGGTGGAAAAGGATTTTTTCTGCAAAGTAATGATGTGTAATATGTTCCTACAATGGTTGAAGATAATAGATTTAAATAACTCCATGAGTATCCAAAAAAAAACACTCGCCATTACTTTCTCAGCCGACACAACAGTTTTTGCTTTTTGGAGCCCTTTGCAGCCTACTGTTTCAACTGTATTTTTGTTTCGGACGTATAATAGTGTATCCAAGTTTCATCTACAGTAGTTAATCGGCGCCAAAACTCGGAATAATTCCGCCTAAACTGTGCCAACAGTGGATTAGAAATGTTAATTCGAACACGTTTTTTGTTTAACGTGAGCAAACGCGGCACTCAACTCGCGGACAGTTTTCTGATGCCAGAATATAGATTTAATGTGACAATTGCGTTCTTTTGACATTATCATAACCTCTGCTATCTCTTTCACTTCAATTCGGCTGTCGTCGAGCACTATTTGGTGAACTTTTGCGATATTTTCGTCGATAACTGTGATTTTTGAATGTTCCGAACGTTCATCGTCTTCCAAACTCTTACGGTCACGTTTAAATTCAGCTGCCCAAAATTTCATTGTGGTGAATGATGGAGTCCCCATACACAGAATTCGATTCATTTTTGAATTGCTTAGATGTATTACCTTCTAAAAACGAATATTCATTGACAGCTCGATAAACACTCATATCAACTCATTCAAACGATTGTTACATAACAACTGCACGTCCAAAATGACTGAAACTTTGGCGAGTAACTGTCAACGGATGAACAACAAAATTCACTAGCTTTCATTTACGAGTGCTGCCAGCATTATGCTGAGGTCGAAAACTTTTCAGACCACTCTCGTATATATGCAAAAAAAATCTGAATAATGTCAATCCTTCGCTATGTGTCATACCCTCCAGAAAGATTCATGACTGCCTCAGTGGTTGTACATTCTCCCTTTCAAATTGCGTGAGAACCTCCCTTCCGACCACGGCAAAAGACGGTTGTGCCGATAACGACCGCCCTCAAAGATGGCACGTAAATGTCATGGTCGGAGTGAAGCCCAACAGACAATGCATATAATGAAGTAATCTAACAGTCGAATAAAGCTATAATGGAAAAACGAATTTTGAAATGGTGAAGACTAGCGGCCCGCTACGCCAGTAGTGGCTGGAAGTCGACGAGGTCTTCAGGTCAATAAAGGATATACATGTCTAGTGGAAAATGTACTTATAGTGAAACAAGAAAATATGGGTGGTAGTGCTGCTTCGAACAGGATAACTACGCCCAGTCGAAGGGCCATTGTAACATAATCGTAATCGTCGGAACTGTGTACATAATCATAGTAAGCTAGCTCCTCAAACCAATGAAAGCAAAAAACTGGAAAGAAAGAAAGAATTCGCAAGATCTTTACAATTGTAAATAGTCAGTTTTCATTTCAAAAATGTATCTCATAACAAGGTATGTTTCTCGATGAGTAAATGATATTTGTACTCTTAATATCTTTTATAAAAGTATATAGTTTTTTTTTCATTTAATCAAAAAATAACACTTTTGCAATATAATCTGAAATCACTAGTATTTTCTGTGGGTGAATTCTGAGCTGTGGATTCTATATCGGTAATTAGATTTAAAGTTGGAACTTTTATTGGGACAACTGCAAAATTCAATCTTTTTGCTAATATGAGTTTTTCGTCCATATTTAATTGTCTAGGAGACAAATTCACCACAGTTTTTTTCCTGAAATGAATAATTATTTCGCATATTCAAATTAATTTTGGAATTTTTTAATGTTAATTCTGTTTCTGGTGCTGTAAAAATGAATATAAGATTTCTGAATGCAATCACTGAGGTAATTATAATCAGATAGAAGGAGATGTTGTTGAATCATATATTGTTCTAAGCTACTAATATCATTTTCAAATATTACCTTATTGTGATGATAAAACTCTATTCTCTCTCTTACCATTGCATGGCCAGTTCTTTTCAAAATTTGTCTACATTGTAAAATATCATAAGGCACTGAGGCTCCTAGAGATAACATATAAAAATTAAACTGTTATGAGAGTTCGCAAGTTTTTGAAATTACTAACACTTGTAAATATTCTTTAAACGACATTTTTTGTGGAGGACTCAATATTTTATACCGTTTTATAACCTTCCACAATCTGAAAGAAATGAAAAAAAGTCGATAGAGAATCTGCTGAAGTGTAGTAAGAGGAGAAACTGATACAAACTGATACCTTCTCAGGAGCTCATGGAAGACGATTTTGATGGAAGAACTCATTTTTATGAGCAAATGATGGACATGTTGGATAACAATATCATCAAATTAGATGTCATCCAATATCATCCATGGATGTACTTTGCCTCTTAACGGTCATGCTAATCGGCAAAATTGCCGCTACTGATCAATGGAAAATCCTCACTGGATGAGAGAAGAACACACGTAATACCCTCAAAAATTTAATGTTTGGGCAGGGATTGTGGGAAATTATATCATTGGCCCCTTTTTCATTGAGGTCAACTTGAATGGCAATAATTATTTGGCATTACTTCAAAATGCTGAAACCATATTGTATTCAGTGAATACAATATGGTTTCAGTAGGATGGAGTACCACCACATTACCAAGTTAATCCCAATCGATGGATAATGAGGCGAGGATCGATTGAATGGCCAGCGCGATCACCGGATCTTTCATCATTAGATTTATGGGGATATTTTTTGAGTGTATTTTATTGAATTTCGGTAGTAGTAGTGAATTTCGGTAGTAGTAGTAGTATCTTTATTTATAATTAAAGCAATCTACAGATCTTTGCAGTTGAACACATAAAATGATTATCAGACTAGTCAAATATGGATTTACATACTAGCAAATCCATATTTACTCTTAATATTAAAGTAATTATATAATAAAACAAAGATTAAAAAGAATTCATTCATTAAATGTATAAGATTCACATTAAAATTATCATATTGAAAAATATTCTTCCAGGGAATAAAATGCCTGATCAACAAGAAATTCATATAGTTCACTTTTAAATTTATTCAAGTTATTTTGGCCAGAACATAATTCCATATATTCATTATAACATTTTATTTGTTGATATCTATGTGATTTTTGTGCAAGAGTCATCCTTGAGAATGGTTGACATATTTTGTTCTTATTTCTTGTTTCACGGTGGTGATTAGTTGAATTCTTAGGTATAATAACAGTGTCTTGGGGATATTTGTAATATACTTTGGTTTTCACAATCTAATCTAATAAGGCCATCCATCATCTACGGTAAGGATCCTCTTGTCCTCAATGTAACCAAATTCTCTTTTCAGGTATTTTTATTCACACCCTAAATCTTGCTCATTTTGGCTCCAGAAGCTTACAACAGAAATCATTTTGTAATGTCATCATTGTTGAAAGGGTGACATTAAACCCCTCCAGGAGCAGGCGGGTTCAGCCAAAAAGTGCTACTGACTGGCTGCTTACGAAGAACCTTAATCATATTGCTGGCAGCTCGATTTGGCTATTCGTACATTCCATGACAAGTAAGATCGTTCTTCATATATTAGTACCATACACAGAACCCAGGAACCAAACAAAATCTGTCAGGCTAGAACTTGGGTGCTGAAGGGGAATCCGTGATTAATTTATAAGTTGCAACGAACCTAGGTTAATTACCTCATCACTGTTAACCAAAAATATACTTTGGGCCAAAAGCTTGTAGTGATCACCTTTACATCCGTCTGCATTGTCGAAGGGAATATACAATTCTCACTTGGGAAGTCTTTCACCCAGCATCCCTCTCAGATGAGCTCCGGCGTTCGAATTCCAGCTTCAAGAATGTAACACCCTTTTTCATTAAGATCGAGGCCTGTTACAAACTTGAAAATGGAATGAATACCTGTGATAAAACAATTATGTGGTTAAGGGTTAATAGTTCTCTTAACCTCTACCACATTAGGTATTTCAGGATTCAGTGTATAAACTGGACTTCCAGTTAAGCATAGCGTTATTTAATTGAAATCAACGGTTTTCAGCGCGTTGAGTAGAACAATGAATCACCCAACTCTCATTAAGTGTTTCCTGTGTTGGGTTTGGGTAACCTGTCCTCTTATCTTTTTATACTTTCCTTCCTGTTCCACAAATACAAATTCTCAACGGAGTAGCGGTTCAGTAATTTAATAGCTTAATATGTGTCGTAATGTTTGTTTGGGAAGGGATACCATGGTCTTTGGTATGAAGGGACTGAAAAATTATGGAAAAACTAGGGATTTTATATATAAAAACCTTTGACTTCAAGTGGTTTCACTGTAGATCCCACAAATATTAAATCGACCAGCTCTCTGATGAAAATGAGCTACATAACGTGTAACACCATAATTTATCTATTCATCACTGGAAAATCATTCTTTACTTTAAACTACATCAGTGTACTTTTGCAAACCAATAAATGTTCATTAACACTATCATTGTCAAATACCTGGTTAATTTTTTGAGCTCTGATTCAATTTGAATACGTAAAGTCGGCCGTAAAATAGGTAGTAATAAGCTGAAAAAAGTAAAAAAATTAAAATTTGGAACTGAATTAACAGCATCAATTCATAGAGTGAAAACTTCTCTATTGGTCAATATGCAGTGAGTAAAAGCCAAATAGAATGAATGGATTACTTTGGTTATGGTACATATTTTAAGAAAATCCCGATACACGCCAAATTTAATTTACAATTTGACATTCTTCAACGAAAAAATGTTCCCCCTTCCTTCCCCTGTGTAATGACAGATATAACCTCCAATTTTTTGAACCTGAAGTATAGGGTCATGATGTATCATTTGAAAGGTCTCTTCATTCTCTATTCAAAAATGTTATCGCTTTCAAGTTTATCGCAACAATGAAGATAATATTAATTAAATTTTTGGGAAAGGAAGTTTTTGGCTTTCTGCTACTCCATCTTGATACAAAAAAGAAGGGTGAGGGAATCTTCCAAAGAAAGGAAGGAAGCAAATCTATACATGGATGTGTAGATCATACAAAGAAGTCCTCCTGAAACAGCTACTTTCATATAAACATTGAATTATACGAAAGAAAAAAAATCTTTCGAA
>WOGN01010154.1:0-10513 GCA_015342105.1 Leptinotarsa texana | reverse complement strand
TAATGTATATGTGAGGTGATTAACCTGTATAACTTATTTATGTTTACTGCGCCACTCAATTATTTTTGTAATCCACTAAGTACAGCTATTTACTAAAATTATCGTTTACCTAACTCGTGAACTTTCTTTTTCAAATCGGGGTTCAAACCCCTGTTGGTTGTGTAGAATAGCTCTGAGCTAGACTTCGCCAACACTTTCATTTCACTTGTATATTATATGTCAAGAAGTTTATTATTATTATTATTATTATTATTATTATTATATATACCATTACTGTTTTGGATGTATTTTTCATTATGAAGCTTTTGCTTTCATATACTTAGCAAACAATCTGTCTTTTGGAATTAATATTTAATTTTCTTAGGATCTAAATAATGTAAAATCGAAATTTCACAACCTCGCAATTGCTTTGTTAATTTTACCAACTTCTGGCCACGTTTAATTCCTGGCCTAGAGTTCTAGCAATAACTCCACCCCATGTCAATGTTGAGAACTGATTTGAAGATAAACTCAATGAATGATAATAATGAATTAAAAATAAACGCGTCCTGGGTCGACCTTTGACTACAGTACTACGTATCTTCAGTTATCGAGGACAGTTTTACATTTTAAACTTTGATGATATTAACTAAAATTGTTCTATAGTTATTGACGTTACAAGGTTGATATGTAGCAAATAACGGATGAGTTAAGAAATTGAGGAACAAAATCAAATTTCTTTAGAAATATTGGAAGAATCATGTTCAGCGAGCGTTGGAGTGGCGTTAAAGCAAGAATGTAAAGATAAATAAAAAGATGTATTTCATTAGCCTATACGAAAAGAAAATACGAGGTTCATTCTCCCAACCCGCTATTTACCAAGATTTCAATGTTGAAATTTGCTTTGAAAGTTCATGACAACATTGACAATTCAAGGTTATTTTTTGAATCGTACAATTATTGAAATATTACCTACAGAAATGGTACTTTCAGATTTGGAAAATTATTTTTGTTCTAGAGACGAAAGTCTGATTGACCTCCAAATGAAGCAAAAATGATGAAGTAACTGTTGGAGGCAGATGATCATACGTGGTTGATTGAAACGGTAATATTATTGTGTGGTATCTTTGGCGCCTGTAGACATGACGAACTTGTTGAGCTGACTGTGGATGACTTTGAAAGCACCAATACCAGAGTTTTGGTTATATGGAGGTATACTTAAAACAAAAATAACAGTGTATTCGTCATTCCCAAAGAAGGACTTCCTTTTGATGGCTATGGTTTATATTAAAAATACGTAGATTTGCAGTCTTCAAATTAGGAAAATTGGCGATTCTTAATTATATTGGAGCTGTTCCAAAGAAAATTGCAGCATTCTCAAAATTGGAAAATCCCTAGTTTCAAAGAGAATGAAGATAACGAGACAACTATTTCATAGTAATGAGGCCACACCGACAACAAGTTCAAATACTGGTGCTACAGAAGGTAAATCCATAGATGTTATCCATAGAATAGAAATTTCAAATAATAGTGGTTATTTTGATTTACCGGTATTCAGATGATAATTGAGAAGTTACATACATTTTGCATAATACCTTTCCATTTTTGATTCTAACTTCACCGTGTAAGATAATTGACTTATGACGTAGATAATTAATTTGTAAATGTATGCCACTAAAGCAATTTTTCATGTCGTTGGAAAATGCCTGATAATGCAACACAGCTTCATGCGGCTAATAAAAAGTGTTATGATTCGAATTTAATTAACAATGCCTTTGTCTCGATGAATACACGAACATAAGTGGCTGGAATCGCTGGACCGATTATAGTGGTTGGTGATTTCATAAAACATGTGTTATATACGTTGAAGGGTTATTAATCCTTTACTTGAAAATATGAACGTGCACGTTTTGCTCACTTGTAAATATTTACAAATCTATGTATGTATTTCGTGATCTACAGTGTGATCCCATTTATATTCACTGACAAAACCTCCGAGAAATTTCAATTTATCACTTGATTTCAACCATTTGTTGACAATCATCTACGAGCATCTGGTACAGAAAAAATGTTTTCTCTTGGTACAATACTTCGAAAACTCACTAAACTAACAGTCATAATAAAAACACCCCTCATCAACAAACAATGACTTATAACAATAAACCATAGTTTCATGAAAAAAATATATGAAAAAACAATTAGTGAAAGCAACGGAATCAACTTTATATCAACTACTAATTCAATGATAGATGAAATGAAAACGATGTTACTATTAGATACTTCTGCTAGACTTCAGTATCAATCTATAGTTTTTTCAATTACTATTTTTCACGTTGAAGGATGAGATTGAAATCATATATATTTTGGTAACTGACGAAAGTAAAAGCATCAGATGTATATAGAGTATTTTGTGAGAGACATAAAGACCGTGCCGTGAATAAAATAAAAAAAATATTCATGATATTCATGAAAAAAGAAATATGAATGAATAAATCACTCAAGAGAAAATTATCAAAGTTTTTAACGTATATGAAACACACACGAATACGTATTTTAAAGACATTTTCCGAAGTGTTCATTCCATAATTTTCCATTCTTATTTGAGGATTAGATTTTTCATACATTTTAATTTTTTGGAAATATAACATACCTTGAAAAAATTGATTATAAAAGGACGTCTACCCTCCCAGAATAACAGTAATGCCCTTTTGGGAAATTCCTCAAGAATTATATTGCAAGAAAGTGAAGAAAAATGTTTGAAATATAGAGTATGGTACGAAAGAAACTATTTAAACCATAGAAAATTTCCATAATTTGCTTATCGACGAAGAAATCTTACAGTAGAAATGCGTCACACTATATGTGTTTTATTGACTATAAATTTGATAAAAAAATGTCATGAATATTTCATGACGTAAAATAAATGATTTGAAAAAGTGATAAATAATTATCTCCATTGGAAATATACATTTCATAAACTCATTAATTCAGATCTATATGAGGATGCCTAAGAATAACGATAAAAGTATGATATATCATTACATTCCATAGACCGGCAACATAAAAAACTGGGAATGAAATATTACAAGACAAAATATGGAAGAATGAGACTACCGGAAGATTATTAATAATATATTTTTTCACATTTCCTTCGACATAAATTATGAATAGGCCCCAAGAGTGCAGAAATCATAGGAAGTGCTTTTGTATAGCATCTTTTTCGTTGTGAAGCCAGTTAGGAAATAAAACGATGTTCGAAACAGGAATTGCATGAAATTTATTGGAACACTTCGACTTTCCAATATTTCGGGTAAGCAGTTCATCTAACACAGAGAAACTGAAAAGTCATAGAAAATGGTTTGAGGACTGGAATTCGTTATTAAACTTTATAAATGTTTTTTTGATTTGATTTCGCCGGAGCAAATTATTTTGAGTAGTACATCCAATTGAAACGTGGTCTACAAATTGAAAAAGAGAGGAAGTGCAATTAGTCAAATTCAATGCTCTCAGAAAATGATAGTTTTTTCGGATTGCTTTTCCGGTTCGTATTAAACTTATACTTTTAAGTGATCTATACCCTACATCTTTCGAAATTTCAAATAACCAAACCAGCAGAATGCTTAATAAGTTCGTTTGAATGCGATTCACAATTTTTTTGAATCTTCGTTTCGATGATATTTTTTCAAAATTCATCTTGTATCTCGAATGTACATACATTAGCGAGTCCAAGTCCAAACTCAGGCAATATTGATTATTTTCAGATCATAGAATATCAGTAGGGGAGAGTGGGTACAACTGTAACAATATTTGGATTAGATTTTTTCTTAAAATAACTACTGTGCACGGGCAAAAATAAATGGCATAGTTGCATGTGTTCAACATCTAGCTTTCATTTTCTGTACAATGTCTATGTATGTTGTGAATTTTGAAATCAGAAAAATGTATATTGTGCTCACCTGAAAAATGTTACCATTGTACCCACCGAGAGAACAGTTGTAAAAAAGAAAAGGGGCAATAAATCAGGAAGCAGCTTATGTGCAGAATCTTCACGTGCCCACTTTTTAGATTTGTGACACTGGGTCCACGTGGATGACGATGACTCTTCGTACGTTTTCAAGCAATGAGGACACATTGATTCTTCATCATCTGTGCCATCGCAGATTTTAATTTTGTCATTTCTGTTCCTTTCAATTTTCGTTAGATTTTTTGTTTTTATTTTCTTCAACTTTTATTTACAACTTTTTCTTTATTTTTGCTGCTTACGCTTTTTGTTTTTTTATGCTTCTTCTTCTTCTTGGAAAAATGTAAAAGAATTATTGAGCTGTCTTTTTGTCGAACCAGGTTAAGTTAGGTTAGGTTAAATTCTTCCGCTGCTTGCCGTATGGATATGTTCTGTTCCATAACACGATTAACAGCTCTTTTTATAACTTCGTCGGATGGTCCTCTTTTGGTTTTTCAAATTCTTTGACGGGGCATTGTAATCTAAAAATTCGAATTAACAGTATGTCACTTGGGGGTACATTTTTAACGTGTTACAAATGTACCCACCGACCGTGTTACAATCACATTACAGGAAATTTGCAATCGATAAAAACGGATAAACTACCTGTGTTAACTTAATTACTTTAGGACAATTTCTAACACGTCAGTTGTACGAAGAGTTTTAAAATACGTAAATTTTACTTACAGATAGCAAAAACGCACAAATTTCACTCACACACTATCACTTCGACGGATGCTTCTCAGCTGGCAGTAAACTTATTTGAGCTACACGATTATTGAAATGCTGTATTGTCAAATCTATAGATCAAATATTAAGCGCCATTATGGGCAGTGTTACAATTGTACCCCGTTAAAATTATACCCTTTCTCCCCTAATGATTATTTATTTGACAATAAATGTTTAATTTTTTCCTTATTTATTACAAGTTTTGTAGTCTATAAAAATTGTCGTGGTCAGGATTCATTATATTTGCCATTTGTCAAGACTGTTGACCATATATTATTGTGTTTCGCCAACACCAGCATTGACTGGTACAGAGATTGGTTTCTTCTCCCTCTGAGCGTTCAGGCACCACTGACTTGTCTGTATGTCCTACCCGACAGTTTGCCTTTTCGTGGGTCCAATGTACAATTTTCCACACAACTAAGTAGGGGGCCAATATACATCTGGACTAGACAAGAGAACACTTGCTCTCAAACAATACTTTATTTTCCTTGGAAAATCGTTTTTGTGTCAAATCTTCAACAAAATTCAACTTTGGTAGAGAGTAAACACCCTTCCTGAACCGTCATTTGTTATCTCTTGTTATCAATATTTTCGAACAACTGGCATAAGCAGCTTGATGGAAGTCTTTTGTTGGTTAATTGCATTCTTCGGCTTCTCTAATCATTCCAGAGAAGACCTTGTCACAAACTGAAAACAACTGATGAGCCTCTCCTTATGTAATGACCTTGAGTAGAGGTCATTTAGTTCGTTCGAAGTATACATAAACGTACCATGAACCCCCGGTTCATAAACCGCGATAGATGAGCATTCACACTCTAGCGAAGTGGCAACAAGGCTGCTGCAAATTCACATGGATAGGTTAGTCGTACCATAAAAATTAATTCGTCCGTCATGGTCCGTCAATTTCACAAATCTGAAGATCTTCAAGAAATGGACATTTCAAGGAAAATGTGCGGATGAACAGAAAAGCGCGAAATACCTTGGAGTTATCCTAGACAAGCACTTGAATTTCCGAGAGCATACAAGTTTGGCAATTCAGAGAGCGGGAGCGGCGATAAAACGCAACTACCCAATCATTGAAGGAAATTTCAAACTATAAACAAGTAATCAGGCTCGCTATATTGTACGCTTGTCCTGTGTTCTGCAGCCTCAAGGACTCTTGAGTACTTGTAATGTAATGTAATGCATTCTCTCCAGCCCTTATCGAGGCTGGAGAGAATGCATTACAAGGTACTTCGTATCATAATTAACAGTGACCAATACGTTTCATTGAGGCGTTTGTGAGACATACACTTCAAGTAGTTTCTTCTCGAAATACCGCTGAGTAAGGAAGTCACGGCTATTAGATCTAACCATATTCAACCTCTCTGAGATTATGAACTGATGGTCTGGGTCACAAAAACAATCATGTGTCAGTTTTTGTGTAAAAAAATATTGAAACATTTTTAAAATATAGAGAAAATTTTTTTGTAGTATTTGGAAAAATATATCATAAAAATTAATTTGTTAAAAATAAACTGTTTATTAAATGTAAATAAATGAAGAAAATATAAATTTAAATATAAATATAAAACGCAACAAATGCGTTTTCAAACAATAAAATTAAAAAAAAAAACGATATTGTTTTAATAAATCATATTATTCATTACTGATGAAAATCCTCAAAAATCTTTCAAATATATCAAAAACGATACATTTGTTTATGATTTTTTTCAAAACAAATGTAGCTAAATTTAAATAATAATTTAAATAATAAAAATATGAATAAATTCGAATATTCAAAAAAATCATTCCTATAATTGAATTTTTCACTTTTTAACGTCTTTGATTATTAATAACAAAGTGGAAAATATTTTCTTTTTATTTTTCCAAACGATAATCTTTTTTGAAAGCTTTCAAGAAAAGCTCCAAGAAGTGAAAAAAATTGAGGTTTTAAGATTAAAAATTATCAGAGTTTTTATGTAAATTTAAAACTTGTAAAAAGTAGTTAACAAACTAAAGTATATCTAATAAAATAATCACGGTAAAAATTTTTTTCCATGGATTTTCATTTATTCAAGTGTCTAGAAGGTATGTGAATTTTTTTTTCAATAATAATATTTAATGGGATAAAATATTTTTATTGTTCAAAGGTCCGTATCGGTCAGCGAGTGCAGAACGCACATCGCCGGCTTTTAGCGCCTCTAAATTAAAATTATAAATATTGGTGATAGAGTTCCGGGAGGTAGAAATTTTATTTAGCAAATTTCGGATATTAATATTTGCCGAGATATTTGCAAAATACCAAACCTCCTCTTTTTTTAATAAATTGTTTAAAACGTTTGCAATTTTTTCGTGACCCTCTTGAAATTTTTCACAAAAATTGCTAGAGGTTATTCCGAATCGAATGAACTCTGGATCATAATTTTCGGTGCCCTTGGACAGAAGTTCCAAAAAAAGGATCTTGTGACCAAGACTGTGGCGTGTAAAATACCGCTTGTAAGTCCTGCCGTACACGGACCACATATTTGCAGTTGAGGCAACCACAACATTGTGGTCACGTTGACTGCACTTCGCGGTTGACCAACCACATTTTTGTGTTCGACTTGCGGTCTTAGAAACCGCACTTGCAGTTGAGGCAACTGGCATCGAGAATTGAATGCTGTGAGACCAATATGAGAAAAAGTACACCACGGTGTACGCGGTTGGGTACGACTGCAAGGTTGTGGTTAGTGTACGGCGGATGCCGCGATGACATCTCGGCGGAGATCAGCAGCAAGTTGACTGCAGATATCCGTTTTGACTTTTGTGAATGTCCGTGTACGTGTAGTACAGTATTTCTTATGGGCGGCTTGAGTTCGCTGGAACGCGACTGCAATTGAATGATCGATCCCACCGCAAAATGTGGCTCGTGTACGAGTGCTTCAAGTCTAATTTGACCGGATAAGTTTCAACAACGCAGCTTTGTTGTGTTCAATCGGAATCCTATCGACATATCTCATTTCACTTTGTACCGGGTGTCCCTAATTCGAGGGTGAGCATGGGATCTCAAAAACCGTGAAAGATATAGGGATATAGGGATATAGATATATAATTCAACCATTATGGCAAAGTTGCGTTATTTGATACTCATCAAAATGTTTTTTTCAGTTTGGAAAATTTCTAATACTTCCAGAGATATCCTGAAAAAATCGAAAATGCACAATTTCGTTTTTATTTTTATCTGACGTCATTTGAATCGCTATCAAAAAATCAATAATTACTTTCTCATAGCTACTTTCTTCGTTTTACAACATGCAGCTCGCTGTTCAGAAACCATCATCAGCTTAAAAAAAAAAATTAAAAAGTTAAGCGTGCCAAAGCGACATTCACTGGGTAACTGACTGAAATGAAAGGAGACGATGAACCAAAATAATTATTTCTAATTGAAGGATCATTCCTTACTAAAAATTTTAACCCTGCGTCCGACATGTGGACTTTTGTAACATTTGTAGACACGAGGGGTGTGTGAGACCCCAATATGATTTTTCTGTTAAAATTAACATTTTTTCGAATTTTAACATTGTTGTTATGGAAATTCTATACTGTAATATCTCTTTTTGTATAAAATATTTTTTGAATCAGTGAAACGGGGAATAAATCGTTATATTCCGTCTTTACCAAAACAATGGGTTCTTTCAATGGAAAAAAATATAGATCTACTCGAAGAAGTCTTTTGCACATAAAACGACTAAATACATATCAAATTGCTGGTTCCAACAGATAATAAAACATCATAAAATGAAAATGAAAATAAATTATTGAAAATCATGAAAAGTTACAGGTCATCAACGTTTTCCATTTCTAAGCAAGATTTGCAGTACATTTCTGCATAGTCCAGACATATGAATTTATTGCATTTGTTACAAATGTATTTTGTATTTCGATCACGGGCACGATGGCAATCTTAAGACCTTCCTCGACCATTTTGTTTAAGTCTTTTGGATGGAGGTTCCACATTTTCCCCTCTGATCTTCGAAATCTGGATAGTTACTAACGATGCTAACATTATTGCTCGTTTCATCACCATCAGATTCATCAATTTCATCATCACTTTCTATTTTATCCCGTAAGGACTGAATACGGGCCATTTCTCGCTCATAATTACCTATTTTCATCGAATAATTTGAAAAACTACTCGATCTGGTTTTCTTTAAATGCGCACAATTTTGGAACGTATAGAGACATGTGGGGGTCGTTTTTTGTTTTATAACAGGTTTGATTCAAACATAAGTCAAACGACAACTGATTTGAGATATGAATATGAAAGTGGAGACTATATGCGGAAGCTACTTAATATATCCGACGCTGGGGCGATAGTTTCGAAAAGTTATATGGAATTTTCTACGGCTGAGGTATGTCACATCCAACGTGTCGGACGTAGGGTTAATTTCTACATTTAAAAGAGTATTGTCTAGTATTATTATTATTTCAAAACAAAAACTACGTTAAATTATTAGACAGTTCGTTATACTGAATATTCACTGACAAAACAATAACCAAATTAGAACTAAGTATGTTATCAAAAAAAAATGTTGAACTTTAAACATTGACCACAAAATTGTAATAACAAATTATCAGCACTTAATTCATAAAAGATGCAATTTGCACTAAGCCGACCTAATTTTGAAATGATATTGAATGAACCCTGCGGGAACTGACCAAATTTCTCTAATAAAATTGAACCTTAATTGGTTGATATAACCGGTATCTCGATAAAAATAAATTTTGACAATAAATCGGACTGAAAAGTGAAAACTAAATATAGTTTTAAGAAACTAAAAAGCACGCTTTTGAAGAAAATCGAACTGAGAAGTGAAAAATATTTTTTTAATTAGCTTGCAACAATAACGAATGGAAAATACTAATATCATTCGTTCGTTATTGTTTTAAGCGCGTTTAAAAAAAATTAACTTTTCAGTTCGATGTTATTCAAAAGCGTGTTTTTCAGTTTTTCAAACTATATTTATTTGTCTCATTCTTCATAAACGAATACCTACCAGTTAAAGATACAATTGGTGTTTCTGTTTTTGTCAATCATTGAGAAGCAAGAGAACAGATTGAAATAGTGAGTTTGTAACACCAGAATGGAAATAGTGTTAGATCTGCTGCTCGTATGTTCAATGATAATCATCCAGGAAGAAAAAATGTACGCCACAAATACGTTTCGGAGTTATTGAACAAATTTATGGAAACTGGAGGGCCGCAATGGAAGCTCGTTTGTACCATTGTATGGAAGTTGTTAGAAACGTTTTTAAACATTCTTTATAGGAATTTTCCTTCTTCTCATTGTCCAGTCATCAGATTTTGATTCAAGAATTATAAAAAAAAAATTTTTTCGGATTTATTGGTTCCATATTTGTCTTCAGAACGAATATTTCAAAATATGGCCTCCTGTATAATTGTTGACCTGTTTCTGTATCTGTAGAGTAGGAAGAGTGGGTGTAACCCCACGCACTTAGCTCACATGCGATCCATTGTACATCCTCCCGAAGAGTTGTCCTCCTAGGTCATCGTCCATCCTCTCCTTTCCAGGAAGGTGGACAGGTCGCTGAGAGACATCTCCTTTATATCGGTGAGTGTAGGCCAAGACTCGCCGAACACACATTCTCTTATTGAAGATAACTCCGGACACTCGCACAGGACATGCCTGACAGTCTCATCTTCCTGTTCACACATCCTGCATAGAGGTGTGTCCACTAGCCCCATATTTTGGAGGTATTTCCTTAGTTGACAGTAACCAGTCAGGAATCCTACTGTAAGGCGTAGATTTTTCCTGGTCATCGC
>WOGN01010153.1:0-10514 GCA_015342105.1 Leptinotarsa texana | reverse complement strand
ACAGTTGCAAATTTTAGTTTTGCTCCAGGAACATTTTCTTCCGTTAAAAACATTCTTTTTTAATTGTACTTTAATGTTTATATGAGGATTAGGCAGTGTTTGTCCCTACCGAACTACTAGCGCTGCTAGTGAGTGATTTTTCATACTTCAGGAAAAAGGTTCATTAAAGAGAGACTGATTTTGATTCTAGCACCATCTATCAACATGTGTACAAAGTTGAGTCTATCTCAATTCGAGAGTTTTTGACAAAACAAAATCGAATCGTGATTTTTAATGCATCTTTGTATTTGTATTGTATTCCTTGTACAATACCGACCACTTGTGTAGTAGTTTTTCTTGGTAGTTGCTAGCTTTCTACTGGAATTCCTCAATTTTAGGACTGAACATGAATTGTATCCAATGGAGCAAATCTGTAGTTGTAAAAGCATTTGGAGGGTATGAATCTCTGATGGTGAGTTACTGTGTTCATTTATAACTAAACCTTTTTTGATAATATTTATTCATTGCAGGTTGAAGATTTAGTACTACCAAGTTTGGATGGTAAGATTGAAGTGCTAGTTAAATATGGTGGTTTGAATTTTGCTGATCTTTACACCAGACAGGGTTTGATAATGGATAAGACCCTTCCATTTATACTGGGTATGGAATGTACAGGAATAATAACAGCTATTGGACCAAACTTAAGAAACACAAACTTCAAAGTAATTTACAGAACAATTTCCTGCATGGTTCCGACAGTAGCATAATTTACTGAGAAGTAAAGTTTTTTATAAGACTGATATTACAACTGAAAGTTGATTCACGCACTAGTAATAGGTCATAATCCCTGATGCGTAATATTGTTGCTATTATAAACTTAGGGCATGTGCATGAATGTTCCCATTGAAAATTAGTATATTTTCAACTTGAGATAGGTGAATAATTCAAACTGTAACGAAAGTTAATTGTTTTTTATTTATTACATCCATATATCTAAATAAAAAATATTTTTTTAAATTATTCTTTATATTTCTTTGAAAGCACAGAAGGGTAATTAATTTTTACTATTTGTTTGGAAATTACGACTTTTAATCTCAAAATTTCAACTTAAATCCTGAAATTCTGACACTAATTGTTGTTTTATTGTAGAAGCGTTTTCATTTTCTACCTCTTGAAGAAAAAAGAACTTACTTATTATTCTTACATTTTCATATAAAAACTGGTAAACAGTCTTGTCGACTCACCAAAACTACTGTCTCAACTAGAGTTTCATGTGCCAAGAACGAGTGGTAGAACCATAGTATATACAATGGTAGAACTGAACAATGTGTTCACCTACCAACACCAAGAACCAATATGTTATACAAATTTCCCTTTTTTGCAATGTTTTATAATTAATTTCTCTAAAAGAAATTCTCTAAAAATAAAAAATATGCTCAACATATTACCAAATTTACTCAAATGTACCTTGAATAGTAGTACTATTGTAGACTATGTTCTAAGTAATTTTGAAATATTTACAGAATTTCATAATACCCCTAAGATAATAAATCATTCATTGATTTCAGTAAATATCAGTAACTTACGGAGTAACTATAAAATTGAGGTAATTGAACCATTTAGAAATTTTAGTCCAACCAACATTGATAAAATTAACTTAGATTTAATCTCTTTTAATTTTTTGTCAGATAGAATAAACATCAAAAAAATAACTTTTAGACATAAACAGGAAGAAAAAGCCCTCTCGAAACAGTTATTTTCATATAAACATTGAATAACATGAAAAAAAAAATACTTTTGAAACAAATACTTTTATATGAATGCTAAATTATACGAAAAACTGTTTTCTCTATTCCGTTTGTATTCTAGCACTGAGGATGACAGTATTCCATGTGAGTAAAATTTTACTTCTTTCATTAATTATATTGTTGAATGGAACTGACCAACACTTGATTAAAATCCATATTTAAAAACCAATTGAAGATAAGGTTTATTCTATGATTTTCACTATAGTGAAAATTATACAATAAACTGTATTAATTAGTTTCTTAATTATATTGTGTAAAAATCCTGTGAATGATATCTGATTTGATTTTATTATTATTATTATTATTTTCATATTTTCTCACCTTTGAAACCTTCCCTGGACTTCCACAAATAACTCAAAACCAAAATTGAATAAATTGGTCCAGCTATTCTCAAGTTTTAGAGAGACTAACAAATAGCAAATCATTTTTATGTATTAGTCAAGTAAATGAACATGGGTAGAGGTCCTTCTCAGAAGCTTTAAATTTTGTTTGTGAGTTCTGCAGATGTTACTTCATTTAATGAAATACAAATCTTATAATTAATGAGACATAATTATAAAATTTTATGATTTTCAATGATGCCTGTGGATAAGAATGAGCTCTTACTTTTTGTTTGCTTAGTAAAAATTTTGAATATGATTTCAGAAAGTAAAATTCATACTCATTTTTTAAATATTTTGTATCACTAATTCAATGTGATTTAATGATACATATTCAGAACAAGCAACAAGAAGAAGAAAAGGGACAACCTTCACTAAATGTTTTACATATGAAAAATGAACATTCTGCCAATAACTACGTATTAATTTGACAAATAACAAGGAGGAAACAATTATCCTACTGATAAAAACTTATAAGTATGAGCGCAGAGATATTTCTCGATATTATGTTCTTTAATTTGTTTTTCGATGCAAATACTTTTACTTTGAAAGATTTATTGAAAATTCTACGTCTACTGTAGCAAATACCTTTCTAGTAGAAAAAGTCCTCTCTCTCCAGTCAATTCTTCTAGATCCTGTTCTGTGAACAATTGGGACGTTACTGATATCCATCAAACAATTGACTGCAATTTTTCAATATACCTGTTTCCTTTTTTAGGTGGGGCAAGCAGTAGTTTGCTATGATCACAATGGAGGCATGTTCAGAACCAAAGTACGTGTTGAACCAAAGAAATGTTTTCCGCTACCAGATTTTATTAACTATAAAGTAGGGGCAGCTGTATTCGTCAATTATATAACTGCCTATTTTTCGTTGCTCAGTCAGGGAAATCTCAAAGAAGGAGAGAAAGTTCTGATTTCATCCTGCACAGGTAGAATTTGTTGTATATTGTAGTATTTATACAGCTCAAGGAGTGTTCATAGAGTAACTTCCCGGAGAGTGTGTCGATAGATATTTCGAATAACTTGTTGAGCGACACTAGATTATTCTGGTCTCCAAAATCTCTTAATCTGACCGATATACTCGTTGTAATAGTTTTCATATCTTATTTCATGTACCACAACTTTTCATTTCCCAACATCTTGTTTTTAGGGTTACCTAACATTTGTTGAAGTGAGCAAGAAGTTTTGGAGGCTACTTTATTATTCAATTTTTTAAACATACAATATAATCCGTTAGTGTAACTTGGTTCATACGGAAGGACATCCATGAGGATACGTTATTTGAGGATATGTTAACAGTTGAAACAAAGCAGATAGTTGTTGGTTCACAGATGGTTCAAAAACACCTTCCGGTTCTAGTGCAGGTGTTTTCAGTCGCAGACCCAGGACAAAGTTATCTACCTGCCTAGGAACTTATGCGACTGTATTTCAAGCGGAAATTTACGCTATTGAATTGTGTGCGGAGAGATTGGAAGAATCCAACCTCACACACAAGTCAATAAATATATTCTCAGAAAGTCGAGTGGCGTTGGGAGCTCTTGGCTCCTACCGAGCAACGTCTAAGTTGGTAGCTCATTGCCAAAAATGACTCTCCTCGACAGGAAGACTTAACAGATTGTGTCTGGTTAATGAGGCTGCTGACTCCCTTGCAAAGGAGGGTGCTGCAAGCAGCTTCATCAGATCAGAACCTGTCTAATAGACCTGCATTTGCAGAGACTTGGACTGTCGGAAGACAGTGTGTGTTGCCTCTGTTTGGAAAATTATGAAACAGCAGAGCACATACTTTGTGTCTGCCCCGCTGGGGACCGAATCAGGTTTTTAGAGTTCGTCAGGCCATACTCTCATTATCTGACCTGAAAGACCACTCACCATACAAACTAATTAGCTTCGTTAGGAAGCTGGGTTTATTTAGTCGAGTGTGAATAGGTGTGAGCCAGAATAAACCCTTGAGGGTTGCGGTGGACGGTCGAATAAACCCACTAACTTTGGACCTAACCTAACTGCTACCTTTTATTTCTTTTTTTTCAAAAATACATCGTCTACATATTGGATCCAAGTCCATGCTTCCAATTCAAATTTGGTCATGATACAGATCAGCTATAAAAGGGGACGAGTTTCCCATTTGTCATGCCTTCATGCTGTATGTAGAAACAGTTGTTGAACAGGAAGCAATTCTGTTCCATGCAGATTTTTTCAAGACAGCATAAAGGCACAGCAATGGGAAACCCGCTGTTCCCCTTTAAAGCTGTTCTGTTTTATGAGCAAATTTGAATTGGAAGCAAAAGAGGAGTTGAATTACTTTCCATGGACTTGGATCCAATATGTAGGTGATGTATTTGCGGACTTTGTTTCAATGCTTAACAACAGTTCCCTGAATATTGGGTTTACATATAAATTTGAAAACAATGAGGAGTTAACATTTTTGGAAATCGATCAGGCTAAGCGAGCCATCAAAACTCGATTCAAAGAACACGGAGCACATATCCGATTTCGAAGACCAGGAAAATCTAGTTTCTGTCAACACACCTTGTAAAACGGCCATAGAATAAATGGAATGGGAACTATGAATAGTGACAAAGATCCCATTTCAAACAGCCCATTGATCATATTTTTATGAATGAATCTGATAAAATTTGCGGGAACTTTCACTAAAATGTGTTCCAAATATCTACTTGAAATTATTGATGTGTGTTTAAAAGGGAAAGCATACCCTGTTAGATATGAATAGAGATCAGCTTGGGTTAGGTTAGGTCCAAAGTTAGTAAGTCTATTCGACTCTACACCGCAACCCGCAAGGGTTAATTGTGGCTCACACCTATTCACACTCGACCAAATAAACCTAGCTTCTTAACTAAGCTAATTAGTTTGTATGGTGAGTGGTTTTTCAGGTCAGATGGTAAGAGTACGGCTCTGCCGAACTCAAAAACCTGTTTCGGCCCCCAGCGGGACAGACACAAAGTATGTGCTCTGCTGTTTCATCATTTTCCAAACAGGCGATACACACTGTCTTCCGACAACCCCGAGTCTCTGAATATGATGATTCAAATGACAGCGACCTGTAAGAAGGCCTGTTAGACATCATAGTGCATCCCTACTGTAGTCCAACAACTGTTTGGAATCAAGCTTCGAAGGGTGAATAAATGCCTTAGAGTGAGCCAATCCTGGAAGATGGAAGATTCTGCTAGAAGTCCATAAATCTTCTTGCCATCCAGGTGTTCAATCAATAGAGACCAGTTTGAGTGTTAAGAATTGTTTTTTTTTCTCCTGGATACGCCAACTTGGTTGGTAAAATGCTTGCCGAGAAGTGTATTGCAATTTGGTAAAATTGCTTGTTTTGTTTGTTAAAATTCACTGTCCTGTTTAGCTTTTCAGGGTATACACATCCAGCCCCTATTTGTTTAAGGAAGTTGTTCCGCTCCCTGACCAAGAGCTGGCGGTAGTTGTTTGAAAAATATCAGTGCATTACAAAGTACACAATCTGTAAAGCATATATTTCAAGTTGGGAAACGCTGCGTTATTTAGTACAAGTTTGGCAGCCATCAATACGAACGTTTTCGGTGAATTTGTGAAAATGGAGAAAATTGGTCATTGTTATGTGGTACAATACTTTTATTTGGAAGGCCTCAACCCAACCAATATAAAAGCTGAACTAGATTCTACTCTGGGTGAGTTTGTTCCTTCGTTTGCAACAGTGAATTATTGGGTAGCAGAGTTCAAAAGTGACTGTACAAGCTGCCAAGACAAGCAACGCAGTGGTCAACCAAATGATGTGACGACTCTAGAAACGGTGAAGAAAATCCACAAATCGGTACTGAATGATCGTCGACCGAAAGTGGGGGAGCTCGCAGACGTAGTGGACATTTCAAAAAGTGTGGTACATCATATATTATCTAAAAATGTGTACATGAGAAAGCTGTGTGCAAGACGGGTGCCGCGTTTGCTCACACTTGCGCAAAAACAGTGTCTTGAAGATGTTTCAATTGAGTGTTTAGCAAAGTTTCACAACAACAAAGTTGAATACTTGCTTCTTTTCATAACCATGGATGAAACATGGGTCCATCACTTTACAACCGATACAAAAGAACAGTCAAAACAATGGACTCAAAAGGGAAAACTGGCTCCAAAAAAGGTGAAGACCGTTTCATCTGCAGGCAAGGTCAAGGCATCTTAAAAAAGGTTAAACTATCAACGGCGAATATTTAGGAACTTATTGCAACGTTTGAATGAAGAAATCAAGCAAAAATTTCCGCATTTGGCTAAGAAAAAAGTGTTGTTTAATCAAGGCAGTGCAGCAGCTCACAAATCCATTATCGCAATTACCAAAATTAATGAATTGAAGTCTGAATTGCTACCTCATGCACCATATTTTCCAGATTTAGCCCCATCGGATTATTTTCTGTTCCAACGATGAAGAACTGATGTCAGCGGTTAATGCTCTTTTTTGAAGAGCAAGACAGTTCTTATTATAATAACGGTATCGAACGTCACTGGGAAAAGTGTAAAGAACTGCAAGGAAATTACGTTGAAAAGTAAATACATTTTTTTCCCAAATTTTTGTGTTTTCTTTGTTGGGCCGGATACTTCTGGGACAACCCTGGTATAAAGTAATGAAACCTGTGCTGTGTAAGTGTAGGGAATGAAAATTAAAGTTTTTTTTATCAAAAATAATATTCTTGAATGTGTTGATATTAATAATAGTTGATCTATCTTTCAGATCATATACATTATATTATTTATTTATTCATACATGATAAACCCCATTACAATGTAAAAATTTCACAGAAAATAAGTAAGGATCTAAAAATGTAAAATATAAAAAAGGACGCTAGGGGTCCGCAAAACGGACCGCAAAAGGTCAAATCTCGGACCGCCAAATATTGTAATTTGTTATATACCAAGTATAAATTAAAACGTACCTAAGCTATACTATACCTTTATTAATTAAAATAATGTTTTTGGGTCATATAATTCAACTTAGTACTTATTTTACTTCAATAAGTTGCCTAGTTAATCTGTTTTATAAGTACCTACAACTAATATGGTTTGATTAGTTTCCTATCTAGTGTGCGCGTTTGTGCGAATTAGTTGATGTTGCGGCAAAATGGACAGATATGGCTGTCAAGTTGTTGAATCTGTGAAAGCCATCACTTCAAATAGAGACAACTGATTTGAAAGAAGATGTTTCTTACAAATGTATAAAACGGTATCCATTGAAAAATTTTGGGTCAAACATGAAAATTGCAAGAAACTAGCTATAAATTTAGCCACTCTGTTTGACTCAACATACGTATGTAAAATATCTTTCTTAAAATTGAATTTTTTAAAAAACATATATCGTTCTAGATTAACGGTCGCCCGCCTAGAAAACATACTTGAATTTGCTGTTCTTATCGAGAACCAGTGTAGTTTATCACATTAATTTTAGGTATTGTTTTATAATTCAAAAATATTATCATTTGTTTTTTCTGGAACTCGTTAAAATTTTCCCACAGTATCCTGACCCCACCCAAAACTACTTGCCGACCCTTGCTTTAGGATAAAAAACTAAAATTACCTTATATAAACAATTACCAACTCAAATTATTGAATGATTGTTTAGGAGTGTATGTTTGCCATAATTTGTATGATGGAAGGGTATATGAAATAAATGGCTGTGTCTAAGATTTCTTTTCGGAACATAAATGTTGACAGATTCAAGTGATTCGGGACAAATCATCAGTCCATTAAGCAGCTTGAATGCATAGCATAGATGTGCGTGAATTCTTCTGGTTTGCAATAGTTTCCACACCTTTTTTTGTAATATAGTCGAATACTCTTGAAACAAGCTCTCAAAAATTTATTTTGCAATTTTTCTAGAGATGCATATTCTAACTTAGACACCATCAGAGCTAAATAAATCATTTTTAATGCTTCAATTAAAAAACCTGAACGATGATGTGAAATAAGACCTAGTGTTTTGGTTAATATGGTTTACAAATATAAGTTGTTCATCAAAAATGACTCTCAAATCTTTTATAGACGATGTGTATTCTAAGTGCTAATCATTTATGTTGTATGATGTATTAAATTTCCTACCATTTCTTGAGAAATTTATGAAATGGCATATATTTACATTAAGAAACAAGTTATTTGTAACACAATATCCATAAACCTTATCAAGATCATCTTGAAGAAGACTTTATCGGTCTGAAAAGCTTCAGGTCATCCGCAAACAATAATAATTCACTGTTCTCAAAACAGTGCCACCCTTGTGGCACTCCAGATAATATATCACTCGATTTGCATCCCCCACTTTTAACTTGTTGGGAACGACCAGCCAAAAAACTACCAAACTACTTTATCAAATGTTCTGTAAAACCAAAATTTCCGATCTTCTCCAATAGTATATTGTGATTTACTCTGTCAAATGCTTTGGAAAAGTCAGTGTATATGGCATCCATATACATTCAATATTTTTTGCATGTAGTTGAGAAGATTGGAAACAGTCGACTCATTTCGAGAAAAGCCATGTTGGATATTGAACAATCTTTCTCTTCATGGAAAGTTGAGTTGATCTGAAATTAAACTATCAAGTAATTTTGCAATAGATAACTGGCTGTACACACTTCGATAATAGACATATCAAAAATTGATCGAATTTAAACATTGTATGATACAAGCACAATTTGAAACACTACAAAAGATTTACATTATTATATAATACAATAATTGATGAAAAATGAGAAATATACTTTCTATGGTTTTTATCATTATGTAATATTTTTATGATGATCTCCTACACATAGTAACAGATATATCCATCAATTCATTGAAACAATTCTTGATGTGGAGGCAGATAGATGAACATTGAAATGAATGTGTGAAGTGTGAACGG
This sequence comes from Leptinotarsa texana, assembly GCA_015342105.1. NCBI lineage: Eukaryota > Metazoa > Arthropoda > Insecta > Coleoptera > Chrysomelidae > Leptinotarsa > Leptinotarsa texana. Next base: position 1,473 of record WOGN01010153.1, on the reverse strand, counting down.
ATAGTCATCGATGGTTTCAGTTCAGGTAGAGTGCAAATGCATTACGATTTTGTAGAAGCTTTGGTTCACTTTCCAAAAAATAAATTGATTTGAAAATACTTCATGAGAACAATTCAATCATGCAGGTTTGTTGACACATCTCAACAATAAAAAAATTTGATATTTCAACATCAGCATACTCAAATTCTCCTATAAAATAATGAAAAATAAGGGTTCTATTGAGAAAATGTCTTCTGTCAGTTTTTTAATTTCAGTTTTCAATAATTTGTTTTGTTTTACAAATTACTGAGGAAGTTGAACAAACAAATAACGAAATGTGAACCTACCTCCGATATAAACATCAGGACTGGAGAAATCTATTTGTTGATCACCGACGTTTCGAACTTTGATAAGTTCATCTCAAGGGTTCTACAATGAGAAGGAAGCGGCTGAATACCTATTAAACGTGCCAATCTATATTGTATGTTTTTTTTAAATATCAGTAGAATTTTGGTCCATCAAATGCCAATCACTAATGAAAGCGTGAGTTTTCCGTGATAAAAATGGTCAAAAAGGACAATGAACGATGATGGGAAAACAAAACGTGTAACTTCCACAACCAGAGATAACTGGTTACTGTTCTAAATTGCTATCAAATCAATCAATTTAATAGTTAGATAGCTTCTCTTCCAACAGGTGTATAGCCACATATAGGGCTTGAAAAAAATATACTGAAAATAACAACATATTTAGATTCAATTGACATATGCCTTTCCAAAGCCAGATATTGGAAAAGACATGCAAGATTGGTTATATTACTACAAATCCATGCTGATCATCTGATATGTCAAAAAAATTTTCAGTATTGAAATGGCTCTATAGTTTTTTATTGGTATAATATCACCCTTTTTAAAATAACCAAACGATAGGAACATAGATAGCTGAGACAAAAAAGTCATGCAATCTAGAGTGCATGCATATATTCAGCAACTTTTATCTCATTGCGAGCCCTAAGGATGGACTTACTAAAATCCGAAACATCGATAATGACCAAGCAGACATCTCTACTGATCCAATCCTACATTTTAAATGAATCAGTTTTTTGATCACCAAATCAATTTAGAAACAGAACCATATAATGTTTATTTTTCAGGTGGTGTTGGTTGTGCAGCCACTCAAATAGCCAAATTACTAGTGAAAAATGTCAAAGTATTTGGTGTTGGCTCAAAAGTGAAAGAAAATCAGGCTTTACAAAATGGAGTCGATGTATTTTTCAACAGGGAAACATTTTTTGAAGACGTGACAAAATACAAATTTGATGTTATCCTTGCAAATGAAGCAGGTTCGACATTCAGTTTTCTGCAGGCGTGTCTTAATCCTTTAGGCAGGATCATACTGATAGGTAAACACACTGATTCTTTTATTGAATACACTGATCCATTATGTATAGCGTTTACTTCCATTTATCAAATACTATAAGTACAAACTTATATA
>WOGN01010152.1:0-10515 GCA_015342105.1 Leptinotarsa texana | reverse complement strand
ACCTACCGTGCAATAGAATTCATTTAGAGTGTTGGAATCTATATTCATATGGGTGGGGAGCTTTGAATTCTTCCCTCTCAGATTATTAATTATGAGCAGATAACTGTAATATTTATTTATTATATTTCTCTTATTTGAATTCAAAGCGTAACCAGTCATATTATTCCAAATTTCCAGAGATCCGCTATCAATAAAAAATTGCTTTACTTGAAGTGCCCAATTATATTTTGCATCAATCGTATTCATTAATCTTATTTGTTGTTCAAAACAAAGTAAGAATCTTGTGCAGCCAGTTTAAGGTAATTTTAAAAATTTTAAGTGCAAGTTCAACTCGTCCCGTTTCCAAGCGTACTACTGCATCAGGTGTGTTAATAGGCACTAAAAGAATTCTTTTCAAGAAACTGAGATGTACTATTTCTAATACCTCCAAATATCTAATGTCCCATACCTTAACGGAGTTGAACATAAGACTCATTGCCAGTGATTCAAATCATTTTGCTCGTGGATACTAGGTGTAAATTTTAGCTTTAGATAAAATAGGGATTACAGAGCCAATAGCCTGTTTTCCCTTAATGCTAGCAACTGATGCCATTTCCCGAAATAATCCTGACGAGGTGAAAGTTACTCCCATATTTGTTTGTTACCTCTAGTGGTTGTCCGTTGAAATGAAAAGCAAAATTAGGTTTACGATATCCACCTCGAGCAAATTGCATAATTTTAGTTTTTTGTAAATTAACGGTCAGCTCATTGTATGTAGTATATGTTTCTAGAATCTTCAATTTTTTGTCGACATCAATTTCTGAGTGGACAAGAATCACCAGATCATCTGCATATAATAGGGCCAACACGTCATTTCTAGGATCAATGTTCACACCCTGTGCCTGGTTATCATAGAAGAATGTTTCTATATCCGCTATAAATAGTGCGAATAGAAGGTTGCTCAGAGGCTCACTTTGTTAATTCAAATAATTTATAGAGGCTATCAGAATTGAATAGTTGCATTGGAATACAACATTTGTATTATTCTCAGGATTTTAGCTGATATCCCCATTTTGACTAATTTATCCCGGAGTAAGCTATGGTCAACAGAATCAAAAGCTCTTCTGAAGTCAACAAAATAGCGAATAGCTTTCGTTTTCTATGTCTAATATGAAAATTTATCGTTGAGCTCAGCGTATGTACATTGTCTACACATCCTCGACCAGGGCGAAAACCAGACTGACATTCTGGCAATGCTTTTGCAATCTGTCTGTTTAAAATCTGTTTTTCCGTTAATCAGCTGCCGCCCCCATACGAACGACAACTCTCAGAAGTTGAGAAACTTGTGTGAGCTAAGAACTAACAAGGTATTACCTTTTAACGTGTGATTCCTAATACGGCCCACATCGTGAGTCTGTTAAGTATAAGGGTTGTGAATATTTTGAAACAACAATTCACTAAGGCTAAGCCTCCATAATTTTCCGGATTGTTTACTGGACCACCTTTGTGCAACATAATTATTATAATATTATACCAGCTTTTAGGCATGGAAGGTGAATCAAACATTTTGTTAAATAAGGTTGTTAAGTAAAGTACCCGATTATTTGGTATATTTCGATAAAACTCAAAAGGTATTTCATCTGATCCTGGAGATTTATTATTTTTACATTTATTGAGTACTGTATAAATTCAATCATTAAAGAAAGGTGTGCCTAAATAAGGGTGGCAAGCGTCTTGAAGATAAAGTGGGGCTACCCTTCTAGGAGGATAGATATTTTCATATAAGTTTTCCCATACTTCGACTGGCAAAGATTTAGAAACTAAACTATTTTGAACAAATTAGTATTTTTGTCTCTCTGAGAAATGTTGAATTGGGCGTTACTGATTCTAAAATAACAGTGATGTGCTGAAATTGTTTTAACGTTAATTCAAACAATTATCACATTTCAATATTAATAAAATAAGTGAAGAAATGAGAAATGGAACTTACTGCAGTTTCGTCCTATACGGAAATTTTCAAACTTATACAAGTATACCAGTTTATTGTATAAGTTTGATGATACTTGATGAAAATCCATATTAAACAACTAATTAATACAGTCATTATTATAGTGAAAATCATGCAATAAAGTATATTAATTAGTTATTTAAATAATCATTACTACTATTTGTATCAACAAAGAGTTTTGGAGAGGAAGTCAGTAAACCTTATTGGTTGATGATTTCTATGAACACAGAAGATTAGATTCGGTAAAGATATCTAGAACAAGAACTTTATTGACAATTTACCATAACTTGCATTTTAATCAGATACAGCTCATTGTTGAAGATATTTTTATAAACCGAAATACCACATAAATAATGACAATTTGAGAAATGCTATTAAGTAATAACGATATATAATCAACACTTTTATATTGCTAACCTGAATAATAGAGGTAATGCATGATGAGGAACTACTCTTCCAAACATTCCTATTACTTGCAGTTGATCCCTGTATCGAATTCTATCATTATCTTCGTTGTCTTCTATTTCATCCTGATCACAGGAAGAGACTTGTCTAGTTCCAACAGGTGGTGCTAAATGACACTCAATATACATGCTAATTATTCGTTGTGAACATATCGGGAACTTATCTCCACGTGAAAGGCTATATTCTTGAATAAGTGATGGCCAAGCTTCTAACATGTTGTCAAAGGCTTCACTGAAAAATTTGTCTTCTTCGCTGTTCTAAAAGGAATTATTACTGATTGAAATAATATCTTCATTATTTATTTTGAACTCAATCAACCTTGTCTTGTTATTCCAGATTCTACTGTTTATATTTTATCAGTCACACTGATAAATATTGAAAGTGGCTGTTTCATATTTTTTTCAAATAACTAATTCTTTAAAAAAAAAATATTGCACAGATATGATTGAACATTTTTGTGGAATTAAAAACTGAAATTAACAAAAGATTTACGATTCCAAGAATGAAACTTATCCTTCTGATGATTTTCAGCCTTTGAAAACAGTATATAACAGCACCGTTTCCAATAAAATGGATAATGTTGTGATTATCATTGAAGAAAATGGTTTCTAAAAATCGTGAAATTAGTGAAGTTGACTGACAAGAATTGTTAAAATATAAAATATATCATTTTCAAGCAAATAACCAAATTGTTCTGCGATTTAAAAAATATTAAAAAAAAATTCTATGGTCTGTTCTTGACTTTTACATTAAGATTGTCTGACAATTTTAACAATCGAACATCAGTTTACTACTAAACTATATGTTTTGACATACCTACAATATAAGAGGGATCAGGAAAATATATAGTTTTTTCTGTCACGTAGAATATGTAATACTTACTTCTTCGAGAGTAGCTTCTTCACAAAAATGACAAGTTAACCTTGTGAATTCATCAAGTAATGTATCTTGTAAAGAAGGCTGAAGTTTCGTTATATCATGGATAAAAAATATAACCAATTTTTTCACGATATTCGATATTCCAAGAGATTCCTTACTTTTGATTTTTACACTGAAAAAATTAAATTAATGAAAATTTTGTCTGCTGTACCCAAACAACTTAATCAATTATAACTGTCATGAACAGATTAAAATCCTATATCTAAAAAGCATAAAATAATTTAAATATTATAAAAAAATATGTGACATTGTTTTGGTTGGTTTCCGGGTTTTGCTTTGGTCTTCTTTGATTACAATCTCCAAACGTTTCAATTGCAATTGCGGCAGTCATTTTCAGTGGCGTGGTAAAAGTACTTCTCTTGACGTATCAATTGACCAAGTATACAGGCAGAAGCTGTCCAAAATTCCTCTAACATTTCTAAATTATCTCTGAGAGTTCCTAAATTCTAACCTCAGTATCCTCAGCACTGTTTATCATTCCTTGTTTTTGCTTATTTTTAGTAGATACACAACAATTTGAAAATATCGACAGTCTGGTCCTTTAAAAAAGACAAAATTTAATAATGCTCAGGTAACATTACTTAGACTATCACAAGAACAATCCTTTCAGTTGATACGTCAAGAAGAGTACTTCAACCCCGCTACTGAAGATGACTGCCACAGTTGCAGTTGAAACGTTTGGAGATTATAACCAAAGAAGACCATGGCAAAACCCAGAAATCAACCAAAACATTGACGCCAGCCGTGAAAGTCTACATTCCTATAATATGTGGCATGTTTAATACAAAAATATAATACTCAGAACACGGATATTTCGTAATATTTACTTTACTGCCTATCAGATACCACTATATTCGATTTACATAGTTTGAAGTTTGTAGGGCTATTATTTATACCAGAAGTTAACTTTGAAAGTTTTGAAACTGAATAACCTGCACTGATTGTTCAGCATACACTTCAGCTACTCCATACCAAATCACAGTATGTGAAAATTGATATTTTTACGAACACTTGCACTGATACATCAAAAAGAGATAGCTATATAAACTTAAGTAGTCGGCAATTTATAAGATTTTGGGACCTATTGAACAATTTTAATTGTTTTAATGTTGTTTAAGGCCATGACAGAATGCAAAAGTTACAAGTAATAAGCAATAAGTTTTTAATTATACAGGCAGAAGCTATAAAAAATTATCCAAAATCCCTCTGACAATTTCAAGTCTTCTCTGAGAGTTACTAAATTCTAATCTCAGTATCGTTTATTATTCATTGTTTTTGTAGATACACAACAATTCGGAAAAATCTCAGGAGGTTTGACAGTCTGGTCCTTTATTTAACAAAGACATAATTTAATAATGCTCAGGTAACATTACTTAAACTATCACAAGAACAATCCTTTCTTTCAGAAAATTCACCACTTGAAAAAAATTTAATAATTCACCAAAAAAGTAAAACACTATCTCTTAAACTATTTTTAGGCATTGATAATTTGAGTGGTGTTGGTGGAAGACTACAAAACTGTAAATAACTTCTATATAATAAAACATATCTGATTATTTTGAGTGACGCATTAAGGTCCAGAACAATTCTCAGAATGTTGGATTCTATACCCCTTACTGTGTTATCCTCAAGACCGTTGGATTTATAGCCTTTGACTCATACCCACCTCTTCATCGGTAGATGTCTCAGTGCAGTAATAGATCAAGACTACTCAGAGGTTTCTTCCAATAGATTGAAGAAATATCAGTCAAAAGTGCTGCAATATCTATGAAAAAGGTGGCATGTCAAGTATCCACATTGCAATCTCGAATAAAATGGAAGGAAAATTCTGGGAAGTTACTAAAGATTGGTGACTTAGCTTTATTGAAAGATTATAATTTACCCCCATTTAAATGGAATGTAGGAAGAATAAGGCAATTGTAACCTGGAGTCGATCAGTTTTATTGTTGCTGTACAAATATACAATGGAAATGATCACAAACAAGTCTGTATTCTTCCTATAGAAATATGATTGGAAAATTTTCATTTTCATATTTTTCATTCTATTTACTATTGAACTGTTCTTTTCCAATAGATTGAAAGTTGTGATGAAATACAGTTATTAAATATTTAAAATATTGTGCTAGGAGTACTTTCATTAAAAATAATTTTTATGATTATTACTACTTACTTTAACAACAATTTCAAAAATGACATCAAGTATGAATTTAAGTATTCCTTTCTGGATTCGTCAGAAGCTATAACTCCACCACTGAGAGTTGCAAATTGTACTAAACAAGCCATTGAGTGATGTGCCAAATGATCAGAATCTCTAACTTTCCAATAAATTTGGAACATCAAGGGTAACAGCTCAGGATTGAGAATTATCTCAGACCAAGATTCCGTTAGTTTCAAGGAAGGTGCTACATCTGATTCAAATACAGACTCATAAATACCAATGAGCCTTTTCGGAAGTGTTACAAGTTAAGAAATTATCAAAAAAAATCATCAATTCCCTATAAACACATTTGTTGACACTTTTTATTTTAAAATGATGATCATTATGTTCCTGACTCCATATGGTACAACACTGACGTTATATGCTATCTAAATCAAGTCTCTTGGTACAACAAAAACATGATATGCCGAATATTTTAAATACAATATTCTCTGAAGAAATAAAAAATCTAAAACTGCTCTCAAATTCAAAAATCAATTGAAAAAGCATTTGAAGAATTAAATAAAAAATACAGGATTGATATAGCCAGAAATTATATATAGTAAAAATTGGCAATATTAGTGGGCAATTTCCTGTACTCCAATAAATGCAGTTTACAGGATCAAGCATGAAATTGTATTTCAATATCAAACAATTTTTCAACTATGTGATATAAGGAAGAAAAATTGCTTAAATGGTATGGAGAAAAAGTAGTGATGCTGAGTTTCCAGACTGCTTTTGCAAGGAATGAAATATCTGGAATATACTACAGAGAATAGCAGCAGCAGTAATGAATTTGATTTGGTGAAATCAAAATTAGTGAGAGAAAAATGTGAATATAGTGAATCGAATAAATTTAGATGAATATGATAAAAGTGAAATAGGTACGGTTGGACCTCAAAGTGTATAGAGAAGAACAGCTCTGGATGAAAATGAAATAATGATATATGTGATCTTCCCTCGATTCAGTTTTTATACAAATCTTTCTGATTTCAAAAACAATGAATATGAAGTCCCCCTTTTCAACTCTTTTCAGTTAATTTGAACAAACAAAACTATTAAAATTATTCTAAAAAAATGGTCACATACTTGAAAAATCACTTGAAAACAAAAGGATTTCTAAAAGAATTTCCAATTAAAAAGTTGGAGTGAGTTGAAAAATTTTGTTTGAGAAACAAAGAGGAAATAGATGAGTTTTATACAATATTGAAGTACTACTACTTAATTCGGCTCACAATTTGCTTGATGGAAGGCAGTTACTAGATGAGAAGTCCCCTACAGAAATATAATTCAAATTTAGAGAACCTGCTCCACCTCATATTCTGCAACAAATTCCAATTTCTTCTAAATCAAAAAAATTGAACATCATGAAATATGTAGACATTATAATAGAGAACAATGAAGAAAAGAAAAACACCATGACAATGCAAAGATTGTGTAAGGTATCCTCCTTATGTGTAGAAAAGTGTTTTGAAATGTGGCACCAATAAATAAGTTTGACTGTACTTTCATTGATTCATATTTGGAAAAAATGATAAATTGAGTTTCTAATTTAATTTCATGTCCATATTTATTCTTTATCTCATGTACAAAGACAAGACATGACAAGAGCAACATAATGACAAAGATAAGAGCAACATAATGTCAATGACACACATATAAGTGTCATCATGAAACTATACCAATGGCTTTTGATTCAACAGGGTATCATGAAAAGTCATAACTTCTATAAATTTTCCTGGATATCCAAATAATTTCAATAGCGATAATTATTGTAAAAATACTCTAAATGGTAATGAAAATAACACTGTTATTTTCAGGTTATATTCATATTTTTCGATGACCTATCACAACCTTCATCAATGCACACAAATGTCAACGAATGTGTTCTAAAAAAATAATTCACATTTTTAAAAGGATATGAATTGGTGAAACGTATCCCCATGTCAAAACTTTTTCGGTAATCTTCAACAGATGTCCCACAAGGTCGATGAACTCTGGTGAATATGGAGGATCATTCTTGACAACCTCTGACAGAAGATACACACAAAACTGAAAAATTCTCTTCAAGTCTGTGGCTTCAAATTGCTTCTTAGCTTTGAAATGTACTTCCCATGGTAGTCCAACGTCTGTTGATTTAATAGTAGTTGCATATTCTTGCATTAAATTTGATATAATATTGCATCCCAAAATTTTCTGAAAAGTGGTTATACATAAAATGTTAGGAAAATTGATTCAAGTTGGTAACGGACGACAAGTTGAACTATAATGTATATATTTATTTAATTTATTAATATTTTTTCTGTAGTTTTAATAATTTTTGACTTAGTACATTTACATATTTGTACCTTCCTAGGGCTGTTCTTCAGTAGATAAATAAACCTCAAGACCATGAAAAAATATGAATGTGTTTAATAAATATGAACTGGTATTAATTTTATCTAGTAAATCAATTTTATCTCTCCTAATTTCTCCAAATTATGAATTTCTTTATAAAAATTCACTGAAATAAAAGATTCCATTAAGAAGATATAACGAAACCAAAAAAACAAGTTAGATTATTCAGTAATAATCAACTGTACTCTAAAATAATGAACTTTGTCACAGTTTACCTGCCTCGAAAGATCTTCATGCATAGAATCGAATATATTTTCACATTTACTTAGTAAAGCGATAATTGACCAAAATATTTCAATACATCTCGCTTCCATCATTTTGCACTAATGTTTTTAAATGAGCACACTGTACAATTTCTTCTTTGAATGACATATTTTATTGTATACAACAGCTCTCCGTCAATTGCTGGCTTAATATAATTAATTATATCTAATTGGAACGCTATAATATATATTACATTATAGCTCACCTTCCTTCCATGGCTATATTTTTACCTTGTTTGGTTCCGCATTAACTATAAGATTTTCAACTTCTTGTAAAATACTTGATCTCTCTCTTCCACCGTCGTCTATACTTGCTCTCTTTACCATAATAGCAATAACTTGTAATATCCTCTCCCTTACGAAAGAGGGCAATTCTTTATTTGTTACATATTGCAATAAATACTGTCTGAGGGATGACTTATCAGAATCCAACAGAAAGGCCCATTCTCTTATTATAGCACCTCTAAGTACTTCAGCAGCTTCAAACATAACATATTGATTTTCAGACTTTTCTAAAATTTCCCTACATATTCCATAAGGTGATTTACTTTTCCTGAAATCTAAAAAAATTGTTTCTGCAGAGTGTCTTTGTTCATTTGAAACCACATTTGGTGGAGCCTAAAAAATAAAAATAAAATGTATTTTCCATTTCATTATAACACTATAAAACAACCATAAGAACCCGAGCCGCATTTTCTAATTCCACAACAATTTGCTCAGTCATTTTTTAAATAAAATATGAAACACTTGGAGCAGTATGACTTCGAGTTGCTTTCAAATAAAAATTATTCCATAAATAAATATAGGTTAAACTAGAGACTTTGGTAGGGACATTCTGTGGTAGGGATAAGAACAAAGAATGGGAGCTACCACGAAAATTTTTGCCGCAAGAGGGCATGAGGTCAGTTCTCGGAGTTCTTTCGCTATATACATATGGATAACATGAATTTATTTAAATTATGCGACGAGTTAAGAATCTTTCAAAGGAAAAAATCAGTCAGAGCTGATTTCTTATGCATCCTAACAGAAATAGTTGTGAATTTTAATGTTATAGGTGTTACCATTTTTGAAATCTATGAAAAATAAAAAATGAATAGAAATATTGAAAATACCGGAATGTGATATTGGGATGAGCTAGTTAAAAAAATGAATATGTAAAAAACATGGAAAAAATATGTGAACAATGAAAATTGAGATGAAATAATGAAGATAAATGATGAAAGGAGATGCAAAAAAAGAAAATGAATTTTTTTTTTAATCAAACTACTCTACGTATACAATGTTAGTATCCACAATCGCCTTCGGTTAATAACTGATTAATCTTTATTGTTCATATATCTAAACTTATTCGATCCATTTGATTATTTCTTTTTATTTCTATTAACAAATATCTGTTTTCTCTAGAAAATTGTATCTATATTTTATAAATACCAAACTTATTGTTCATAGAATGTCTAATTTTTTAACATGTTATTTTTTCACATATCAATAATTAATTTTTGTCGTTGTTTTATTTTTCCAGATAGATTTTCTTGTCAGCCTATAATCATTTGAGGTAAATTTGTTTGTGCAGGAGGTAAGCCATTCGGCAAGAATATGATTATTATTTGGAAATTTGTGATCGAAGCTACTCATAGATCAAAGATGTTCTGAGCAATTGAAGGGCATCAACATCTAATTCATATGTTAGAAATTCGCTAGATGAATTTAAAATTTCTACAATGAGCCAAAATCGAATATTTGTTTCTTAGGCACTAAAATAGACGTTTGAATGTTGAACTATCGTCTTAACGCCTCACCTCAGAGTAATGATATGAATAGAGATGCCTTTTTGTCCTTGTTACTGAAGACAAATCAATTTGTTTATATTTACGACAGTCCTCCAGCGGTTGAGCGAAACAGACAGCAGTCGACCAATCAGAGCGCTCAAAATTGTCACGTGACCCAGGCGCATAGCAGTGTGCGCAGTTGTCGGTTTTTTGATGTCTGTCAATACGGATCGGTGTCTGTGCAACTGTCAAATGTCAATGATGGTATCTTATTCAAGAATCATGGTTAGGAAGGAAGAGGGAGACACCTGTGACGCAGGATGGAACGAGTATCGTAGCGATTCAAGCATGGAACTCGGCCCCCTTAGTACTCCGCCTCACCTATCGCCCCCCTTGTCATGTTTCAGTCACGTGATTTTAATTGAAAAAAGTTCATAGTTATGAGATTCGAAATAGATAATCCTATATTTCGTCGTTTTTGGAAGTTATTTTGGTGAT
>WOGN01010151.1:0-10515 GCA_015342105.1 Leptinotarsa texana | reverse complement strand
TGAAAAAGCAAATGCGCCACTGGAATCAATGAAGTCGCCCCGGAGCACCAATTAATTTTTATTGTTGTTTTTATTTTATTTTTATCGTTGTTTTAATGAAATAAAGGGGATATCATACTTACATAAATGAAAATATTTGAACATTGAATTTCAATGTATATTAAAGAAGAATATATAAGGAATTTAATGTTCATTTATGGAACTGGTATATTTACAAAATAGTTCAATGTGGTAAAATTATTTCACATATCGGACAAGTGACGTATCATGTTTCTTGAATTCTCCTGTACGTATTTTTTCAATAGATATTTGAATGTTCTGTTGTTATCTATATATTTCAATTAATCAGGAGTTGTATTGTATAATTTTGGTGCTAGCTAGCTGAACATTCTCTGTATTGTGGCTTTAACCATCGAAGGTGACACATAATGACTTTTTTCCGGGTATAATAGTTGTGGAGTTCATTATTATGTTGTGTTTTTCGACATTTTATCCACGTGACGAAAAAGAATAGTAGTCTGAGGTCGAAGATTTTGGATTCAGAGTGTATTAAATCTGACGAGTATTTACAATTTCTTGAAAAAATTAGTATTATGAGTGGTCTTTGTATTACTTCCAGTGGGTTTATAAATATTTTCAAAGCCCCACCGTATGCTAGAATTCCTAGTGTGTGAAGTTTTCATTTGATTGAAATATAATTTTATTCGTGAATGGAAAAGTTTTATTCACAAAAGTCCTTATGATCCGCTACTGAAAAGAGAATATTTTGCGTGGGACTTGGCACCTGATCTTAATCCGGACTTCGTAATGATTGCAGACTTATCGAATTTCGAATTCATCGCTTGCTTGAACAGCGAGCAACCAGCCACCTGCTGACTGTTTTTTTCTAGATGTTGCAGCTTGTCTCCGTCAATATTTGGAAAAATAAGTCAGGTTTGGTTTTTGATTACGGAAATTTCACGATCTATAGAATTACTTGACGGAGGTTCGTTATTGGATAAATGAGACGACAGGTGACAGGGACAGGTGATCAAATTAATTAAAAATTGACGGATTTGATATTACGAATTTGTGACTGGATTTTTTTTGTTTTACCTGAAAATAACCACTTCCTTTCCATGAGAGAAATGTTGAATTGAAAGATTTTTACTAGCTACTATCCTGAATATTACTGGAGTTTTCTCCCAATACCAAATCGTTATTTCTAACACCAAGTGGTCATCTTCAAGAGAAAGATCAAATACTCTTGAAGATGATCACTTGGTGATCGAATTACATGTCGAGGTTCCAAACAGTGCATCACAAATACTATCATTATAACTGGCAAATAGTTTTGACATTTTTGGAACGATTAAAGGTGCTGATGACCTGTTGAAAACGGTGTTTTCACTTGAAGAAAGTGGTATACCTTGAGATTGACTCTATAGGTGAAATTTTCTCTAAATTCTATAAAAGAAATACTTATCATTGAATGAGGTGATATTTTTGGTTTCCACAATCTGGAAATCAAAAGAAGCTGAATTAATAGAAGATCTGGAAATGTGTAAGATGAAAAATTTACCCTGAAGAGTACAATAAGTCAGTGACTTGTTGTATTAATGAATTCTGTATACGCAAAGATTGATAAAATGAAATTTTTATTGCTGAACTTGATCGTTATCACACTTAAGTTGATGATTGAAACTAATGAGAAAAACTCCAAACCTTATTACCTACCACTGTTTTTAAAAATAATAAACAATGTTTGAGATACAAGACTCTAGTTTTTAATATATATGTTTGAAATGCTTTTTCATCAACTAATTATCCCAACCTTGAGAAAATCAACCCTCAGAAGTCGCAAATTGTGTCAGCTAAGAACTAACAAGGTCTTACCTTTTAACGTATAATGAATGTGAATATCTCTATTCTGCTCATTTTTTTGAGTTGTTAGCAGTGAAAGCATTTGGTTTGGTTTATCGGTTAAATTAACAACGTTTCGTTCAATCTAAACCGAATGTATATCAGATATTGATCAATTAGTTGTTGACAAAACCTAAAAATAGTATGAAATTATAGGAAATTCAGATCAGTTCTGACAAAAAAGATAGTCGAACTAACCTTTTGAACAACAAAGCGAAAATTTTAAACGCGTTTCAATTAATTGCATAACTTAAGACGAGTTTTGCTTACAATAAAAGCTATCTGAGTGTTGAAATGAAAAAGTTGAAAAATGTGAGGTAATTTGCACTAACATTCTACATATTATCATTATTAAATAGAGATTAGACAAATATTGAATGAGAAATAGCATAAATGTCGTGAACGATGAATTGACAAATGCTCGTTTTTCAGACGTTAGCGTTGAATATTATTTCCAGAACTTGCTAGTATCATAACTGACTAGCTACTGTTTTTCGAGTTTGTTGGCCGCAGTCTATAGGTTTTAATGACTGACGTTTCGACTACTATTGCAGGAGAAATCATAGTAAAGGAACAATTCGGTCGAGCTAGTCTCGACTTACCTACACTGTAAGTAAATGGACTGAAACCTATCAGAAAACAACTACTCCCCTGGCTAATGCCACGAAGGACGTTGGATTATATCTAACAGGTGTCAGTGCAGAAATCTTCACTGAAGTTATTCCTGCATATGCTGGCGATACAACCGCCGCAATAGATTTTCAATTATTGGAACATACTTGCAAACCACTTTCGAGCTGTTTGTCAACTCGTCAATGCATCAACATAGATAGGTGAAGTTGATGAATTCCGATAACTGAAAATAATTCCTCAAACTAGGCTGAAGCCGACAACAAACAACAGGTTTGTCATCGCCCCATCTGCCTGTGAACGAGGTAACCAATCGCATATCCAAAATTTGCCCAGTTCCCAATTGAAGGGAAATTACCCGGCAGAAATTTAACTAATAGATTACACAGGTCTGCGAAAAAAAATTTTTTGTCAGCTGCATGAGATATGTTTACTGAATTATATGTTTTAAAGTGCGCTGATTTCAAAAGTGATTACCATTTTTAAAGATTTTTTGTAAATTCAAACACAAAAAATTGGTTAACACACTCCTTTATTTAAAATTTTCAAACAATAAATATTTTTTTAAAGCAAACGAAACATTATTTTGATACATATATTTATCCATGTTCTTTATGAAACCTCTTCTTCTTTTCCTTGATACTTTGACGAGTCCTTTTCCGATTTCCAGCTTCAGTTTCTCGCTCAAGCAGCCAACAGTAGTCAGCAAGCATAGTAACATCCCATCGCCCTTGGTACCTTCTCTCAATATCACTGACATCCTGGTGAAATTGCTCCCCCTGCTCTTCACTGTAAGCTCCCAGGTTTTCAGGAAAATAGTCTATGTGAGAGTGTAAAAAATGGACCTTCATGCTCATCTTGCAGCCTTGAGCTTCATATGCTGCTAGCATCCGTTGCACAATGGTTTTATAGTTAGCATCCTTCGTACTACGTCCTTGAACGATACCCAAGCTTCTTTTCCTTCTCATTCATAGTTTCCACAAATGAAGGGTCTGCTGAAAGTTTTCTTATATCGGGGCCGGTGAAAACTCCCTCTTTCAGCTTTGCTTCTAATAGCTTCAGGAATTTTGTACATAAATATTTGAAACAGTCTCCATCCTTTTGCAGCGATTTGACAAATTGCTTCATCAACCCCAATTTGATATGGAGAGGGGGCAACAAAACCGTTTCTGGTGGTACCAAGGTAGTGTTTATAACATTTTTCTCTCCAGGTTTTAAAGTTTCTCGGGATGGCCAATCACTTTTTTTTCAGTGCTGTTCTCTGGCTCTGCTATCCCACAAGCATAAGAAGCATGGATATTTGGTATAACCTGCCTGCTGACCCAAAAGCATTGTCAGTATTTTGAAGTCCCCACAAATCATCCATTGATGGTCTTGATACTTGATTTTTTCCAGGATAATAGCCAAATCGTTATAATCTTCTTTCATATGCACAGAATGTCCAATCGGAATCGAGGCAAATTTATTTCCATTGTGCAATAATACTGCTTTAAGGCTAGTCTTAGATGAGTCAATGAATAGGCGCCATTCAGATGAGTCATACTTTATATCAAAGCGATGTATGAGTTCTTCCACATTATTGCAGAAAACTAAATTTCCTTCTTTTGAGAAAAACTGGGTAAATTCTTTTTCTCGGTGTCTGTACCAGTAGAAAGAAGTGCCAGGTGATAAAAGGTTTTTATTTTTTAATCTAGAACCTAACAGTTCGGCTGCATCTTTTGAAAGACATAAATCTCTTACTAAATCATTGAGCTCACCTTGACAAAATAGTTGAGGCCTTTCATCTTCGTCAAAAGATAAATCTGAGCTTGATTCACCCGGAGGAGACAATGTAGCTTCGTCCTCCAACTCACTAGGGTATTCATCCAAACAGGAAGGTGGCTGTGGGATAGATATCTCGGAGCTATGGGGCACTGGACGTATAGCTGAGTCAAGATTAGGATAACTTGTATTGAATCCCTTTACGTCAACTGAGCAGAAGTAGCAATCAGTGGTGTGATCGAAATGCATTTATCATTCCCTTAAACCACAAACGAAGATCTTCGCATCTTCTACACACCTTATGCGGTGCCCATGGTTTATTTTGATCACCAAAAGTAGGCAAAATAAACTTTCCTTACAAAATCACTTATATTTCTCTATTGACTTTTAATAGCGAATTCACCATAATAACAAAAACTTTGGAAAAAATAGCACAACCCCTTGTAGCCATGATTAACAAACAACAGCACTGTTCACTTGAATATCAGTATGTCTACTAAGAGTTTTTCTTTGTTTCAAGCGATATACACTAGGCGTCAATTGAAGGTATAAATGCAACTTAAAATGCTAGAACTTATTTTTTATCTCTTTTGTTGCACTGAAGTTTGAATATACAGGGTGTCAATTTGAACTTCTTAATTTCGTTTTCAAAGGGGACACTTGGTCCGTTATATATTGAAGAAAACTTGACAAGCAATATGTGCCTATATATGCTTGAAGAGGCTATCGATCTACTTATAAAACTCACTAGCTACAAACTTAAATTGATGCAGATGGTAATTCACTGTTGCAGGATAATGTTAAATTTTCAACAGGAAGGCGCCCCACCTCATTATTTTTGTCCCGTTAGATAGTGGTTAAATGAGCGATTCCTGGATAGGCAGTAATTGAGTACCAATAGATTCGACTTCCTTACATTTTTTTTGGGAACGTCTTGAATCTTTTTGTTTATGAAACAACCTGATGGTATTGATGGAATCAAAGGATGATTTACAAATTACAGCAACAAGCTGTTCAATTCTTAGTGACGTTTTCAGAAATTGGACTTAATAACTGTTTAGAGCAGAATAGGCAACATTTCGAGTAATTTATCAGATATTGCGTAAATAGATGGTGGAAATTTATTTCTGCTAATTTGACAGTTCTTTGTAAACTTAAAATAATAATAAATAACTAGATTTATTCTCATTAGTCAATGGATGGAACGATGCCACAACTGTTGTACCCATTTCTATTAAAAGGAAAGTCAATACAATAATCTTTGAATACCAACCTGAAAACCACGCATCTCAGTGCAGGCAACTTCTATTTACTTCTGTGAGTTTAGAACCTGTTTTTTCGGAAACAGCTCATCAGAAAATGAAAAACTGATGTCAAATCATATTTTGAGTAAAATTCAACACAGGAAACAAACTTTATTAGCAACTCTGTAGTTTAGAGATACATCCTGCGAAACAACAAATTACTACATTAAACAAGTTTTTTTGTTATATGGAACGGACGTATATATATGTACAGAATGAGCCAGTGGAATTATTACATTTATATCTATCCTCCTTAAAAAATTTTCAGAAAACGCTGTTATCTCTTAAGACTTTCAATAGGATATAGTAACAAAAACTTTTATTTTTAATCAAAACATTTTTTCAGATTCAACTACTGACTGCAATTTCTTGATTTTATGATTAGAGATTATTATGCTCATTATGGAGAACTTAAAGAGGAACTTTAAAAAATTGAACATAATTTGTTTCATTGGCCCACCCTATTGGCACATGCACATACATATATGTATATGTACATTTAATATGTATTTTATGAACAATTTGTTCACAATATGAGATCTTTTCAAAATGTGTTCCTTACAGGTAACAATTTTATCTAACACAATATTGATAGGACAGCAATTCCAAATATCAAATTCAATACGTCTTCTTTCAACATACAGAAAATGTTTAACAAATTTAACTATTCTTAACGAATTTATCAGCATTTGATTTCATTCAAATTAAAAAATCATTTATGAAACGACAATAATATATGCGTAAAAATTTGAACTGATCACTGTGGGTCTTTGGATGGCCTTGACATAATAAGTACCTAATGAAAAATTGGTCATGGGAGGAGATCATGAACGAAAAAAAACAAACACATACCAATGAATTCTGAATTTATATTTTTTCATGACATCCATTTCATACAACTTGTGGGACAAGCATCAAAACATTTTTAGGCACACATATTAATGTATCTAAGTCAGGTTTGACAAGGAGAATGATTAGAAAATAAAGTTCTTCACATTGGTGGCAATCAAAAATACAGTTTTGACTCCCAGTGATTTCTATCTGTGGGAAACGTTGAAGTTAAAACTTTACAAAAAACACATACCAAACGGGACGAATTATAGAATAGAATTCGAAAATAGTGCCAAGAATTAATTCCCGAATAATTTTCAGAGCACTCGAGAACGTTAAAAATGAATCAATACATTCATTTGCAATGATAGTGAAAAATAATTTCCCGAAGAAAACAACAAAGTGGGAAGACAGAGGTGTTATTGTTGAAATGTAAAGATCAAAAACAATTATAGTCATACATTCCATATACCATAAGTGATTTCGATAACATTGAAGTTATAGCTGTTTGAGAAGTTTGAAAACAACTTTTTTGAATGAAATTTTCAAAGATAAACTTGTTTTATAAATGACTATGTCTTCAGAAGCTCTATATGTTGAAAGTACGTCATCATATGTAATGACTTT
This sequence comes from Leptinotarsa texana, assembly GCA_015342105.1. Lineage (NCBI taxonomy): Eukaryota > Metazoa > Arthropoda > Insecta > Coleoptera > Chrysomelidae > Leptinotarsa > Leptinotarsa texana. The sequence goes on along the minus strand of WOGN01010151.1, from coordinate 3,460 downwards.
AAATTCAGGGGGAGACCTCTTATATTTCATAAAAAAAAGTGTATATAAACGTATATCCTAACTTGATTCATTTTTCAAAAATAGGATGTCAAAGTTTTAAAAATATATATTTTTATTAGTTAATAAGTTTTTTCTATGAATTCAAACTTGAGCTGTTTGACAATGAGTTTATTGCTCAAAATTAAATGTATTAAATGCTCTCGTACATATCAATTCAAAGTCATTACTTATGATACATCCTATATATAGTTTTTACTATTTTCACAATGAATAGAAACAGTTTATGTAATTTTCTAGAAATATGATTCCAAAGTATATAAGAGTAAATAAGAAACAGTGTCATTTGTTAATCATAGTAAACACCTAAATATATAACTTTTTATTGATAAACGTAATGAATCATTTTTCTATAAATATCAGCTTACACAATGACATGAGTTAAATAGTTTCAGTATTGAGTAAAAAAAAAATACAAAAATTTAGAAAACGTTACCCAGAAAATAATTTTCAATGATTTTCAAGACAATCGGGACTTAATTTTTGAATGTATAGCATCGTGTTATAATGTCAACTAATAACGTGTACTTTGAATCTTTGTAATACGTTAATGAAATATTAGGTACTTGCGGAAGACTACTATGAAACGAAATTAAAAAATTTTATCCATAAAATACAATAACCTGGAAAGGGCGAACAGAGAGTTCACTTGTGATTTTTATTACATTAATGAATATACTTTAATATTTGTACTTGGATAAATAGCATTAAACAAATGTACCACATTTCATAATCGTATTTGGTATATATTGGTGTTTACTGACGTCATACAAATATTATAACATCAACGAGAGGAAGATATAGTAGTTGTGCGCATTAGTTCCTTCAAAGAAAAACATAACATGACATAGACAGATACTGTAGAAACAAAACACGATTTTTAGGGCATATCTTGTATTATAGCTTTGAAAAAATGTCAGTTTACCAATACCAATTTTAGAATTTCTACTTTGGAATCGTTTTGTTCAAAAACAATCTCAAAAATTGCTAAATAAAAAAATTATTTTCAATAACGAAAGTTGTCAGATTAAAAAAAACTTTTGTTTAAAACATGAGACTTTAATGTAAGATCACCATGTTCAAAATTTTCTGACAACATGTCAAAAAATAGAGAAATTATAACAAACTATTGTAAAAGGAAAATGTTACGACAGTCATCAAGGTTGTAAATTTCATCTCTTAGCTTCCACTTAAGAAATGGAATGAAAGTGTTCATCATCTGGCCCTGTTCCAATCACATCACAAAAATGATATATTGAAGAAATACTGAAAGGCAGGCTTAATTTAAGAGTTTCATGACATGAACAAAGCCAAATATACCAATAAGAAAGTATAATATCAAATTTCATGTTGATAACATTTATAGCTCATGAGGATATTCCTAATTCTCTTTGAATCAAAATATATGAATATGCAAAACAGTAGTTTTCATTTCAATGTAAATTGAGAAGGAATTTAGGATTAAATTATCAATAGCTCTGAAAACGCATATTTGTTTTGAACACAGATTTTATAAAACCTGAATCATTTTTGTGCGGGCTCATTTCAAACTGGCAAATTTCAAAGTTACTGTGACAAATAAAAAAAAATGTCTTTTAATGTTGAAAATCTGTTTTTCCGTCAACCAGATTTTGGCCCTTTGTGAGGTCGAGATTTGTGCGAGTTAAGGATTAACTAGGTCTTACCTTTCAAGAGTGACTTTCAACACTTGAAATATATCAATGACAAAATTATTCGAATAACTTATCTGGTATGAATTGACATCACTGTTCGGCGTTTTTTTTTTTCATCATGAAGGGAAACGAAAAATTGCATACAATTATAGAGAAATCATTGTCAATTGATATTCTTATGGAATACTAGGAAAAATAAGAGAACTTCAACCATGTAGTATGTCTGAAAATAGTGGTTTGAGTAGAGAAGAAAAATCATGAAAAAAGGAAATCTGAACGCTTACCCATAATTTGACTAAAAAAATGTTTTCTAATCACTGCCAATGATGAGTGTAACGACTGCTATACTCACGAGTAAATCAAGAGACAAACGAGTTTCTCAACTTAAATGGAAAAACATTATTGCATTACTTAAAAAAAGGGCAGTGAAAATAGTACTATCTAAGAAACTTGAACAGCCAAATGAAAGACCCATCAATATATGTACTGCTTGAAAACTGGTTTTTATGGAAAATGGTAGGTATTTTTATTGATGTTTTGGATCTATTATGTTTTCTAATCTGAGAAAATGGAATATAGTTGAAACTATTTGATAAAAATTGTTTACAGCAGCTTCAAAACAAGGCATGAGAATTCTTCTCTTAGAGCTGGCATAATGTGCTAAATATGTCATGTTGGTAAGAGTACGGCTGAGTCGAATTCTATAAACCTGATTCAGTCCCCAGCGGGGCAGGCACAAAGTATATGCTCTGCTGTTTCATCGTTAATGAGGTAGTCGTATGGTCAAGGCGCAAGATTCCCACCTTGATACCCGCGACAACCTCCCCATATAAGGATTTTTGCACGTCAGCTACACCTGACGAAGATTCAACCGTGCAGGGCTTTTTCTCCTCTGGTTTTGGTGAATCATCACTTGAGCGCAAACACTCATGGGAGGTTTGTTCCACCACCTGGAACTGATTCTGTGAATGCCACTCAATAATTTAGTGCAAGGCGGTTTCATAAGGTACCCCGATCTTGAGGAGACGACTCAGTCGTTTCCTGGCTGCACCGCCAAACCTTTTTTTAGGTTCAGTTATTGGATCAGAAGTTGGAGAGTTGAGAAGCTCTCGCTCCTTATCTAAATTTATAGGGAGGTTAGTTGGAGTTGTAAGCTCGACATCCATCTCCTCTGTAAACTCAGCATCACAAAGAATTTTCAAGTTTACTCTGTCCATAAAAGTCCTACGAGTAGCTAGGAAAAGAAGGTCAATCACGCAGAGCCCCGTGGCAAGGCGATGGTACCACCGGAATAGCAGATACTAGATTTCTCAAATTTGGTAAGTAGAACCACTAAGAACGGGTTGGTAAAAAGTGCAAATCAAAATTTTGACCGGTTCTCTGTCAATGGTCCCTGAAGTCATAACATGTACTATTAGCAGTAGGTATGGGCCTGGATGGTCGGTAGTAGGCTCATCAAAAGTCTCCAAATTTGTCTAGTCAACTCAACCCCTAAAATCGTACCCTTTCACTTACTCCTTACAATAGGTCCTTTTTGCTTTTTCTTACGGAAGCTCTCCTATTCTCTCTAGGGTGAATTTTTGTGGTTAAGGTCCTTCCTTGTGGTGTTCTTTATGATCCTAGTATTAGTACTAACAAATCTTGTGTAATTTCCGTTGATAGTAGTTATCTGAATGTTGTTAATGTTAAGTCCCCAACCCTGGATACAAAAATTAATAATGTTGAGAAAA